>PVJX010002327.1:0-131947 GCA_004027295.1 Dolichotis patagonum
TATTTCCTTACTTTGAGCGGTGTTCCAAAGCTTTCTCTGCTTATGTGGCAAATTACCTGTTACACCCTCAGTTCCTGGAGGGGCAGTGGCTCCCGCACAGACTCTTGGCTTCCTCACAGGGTCCTAACTCCCCTCTGTGGGCTCCTGGCTCCCTAAGTTGTAAGGCGAATGCTGGGTGTGGTCAACCTGGAGCCTGTGGAATCTCAGGCAGGCCAGGCCACTGTGCTTTGTCCCAGGCAGGTCTCCAGGAGTTTCCCTGCAAGTGAAGGGTGGGCCTACAGGTCCCAAAGAGTCAGGCCAAAATGCTGGTTTCTGCAAAGTTCCCAGTCCCAAACAGACCTGGCCAAGGTGCCAGTCTCCACAATATTCCCAATCCAAACACCCCAGACCTCTCTGAGGGTCCGGGTGGTTCCTGGTCCCAAAGAGTCAGGCCATGATGCTGGTCTCTGGGAGATTTCCTGGGAGTGAAGGGCGGGGCTATGGGCCTAAACAGACCTGGTCCAGATGCCGGTCTCCGGGCAGGTCCCTGCAGATGAAGGGCAGGCCTACCAGTCCCAAACAGTCGCGCCGAGATGCTGGTCTGCGCAGACTTTCAATCCAAACAACCCCGGGCCACTCTGCAGGTCCCGGAGGTTCGGGTCCCACAGAGTCAGGCCGCGATGCTGGTCTCTGTGATTTCTAGGGTGCCTTTTAGTACTAGCATGCCCTGTCATTAGGGTTAATGGAAAATTATAGCAACCTAATCCAGACAAAGTGACAAGTGGTCCAGAGCCTTCAGTAATGAAGGTATGGGTCACTCCACCAGGAAAAGAACCAAGACCTGCTGAGGTGCTTACTGAAGGCCAAGGGAATACAGAATGGGTAGTAAAAGAAGAAAGTTATAAATACCAGCTACTACCCCATGATCAGTTACAGAAAAAGAGGATTATAATTACTATTTCTTCCCAAATATGGTTCTAATGTAACATAATGTTAGACTTAATGCTGTTTTTTTGGGAATTGTTAAACCTGTTTTGTAATGTTAAGGTTATACATTGAGGAGTAAGCACCAACCAAAGTTTGAAAAAACCAAAAATGTGGATCATCCAAATAAAGCTGCAAAAAGTGAGCAGAGAGGGTTTTAAAAAAACCTGCAGGACCTGAAATCCCTGAAAGTGCTATGGGGATGGAATCACCCAAGCCTTTTGGAGCTTGCAACCAGGTTGCTTCAAATGCTGAGCATGAAACTAGAGGACTTAATGTTCATACTGCTGAATGTTGGACTTGTTTTCTTTCCAATGCTTTATATTACCCGGTTTGTAACTTTTGGAATGGTGATGTTTATTTTGTGCCTTTGCATTTCAGAAATGTTTAACGTTTCACTTGTACAGGGGGTTACAGTTAAGAGTTTGCCATAGATATTGGAGGAGACTTGGGACTTGGACTTCTCAGCAATGCTAAAAATGTTAGGACTTTGGTAACTTTTGGAGATGAACTAAATGTCTTTTGTATAAAGGATGTGCATGAGTGTTTGAGGGGCCAGAGGTAAAAAGTCATGGTTTATGTCAGCGGCCCCCAAGCCTCATGCCTTTGCATTGTGCATTTATGATTGGTTCATTGTCTAGCACTTGGATTGGGGGTGTCAGTGCTACACCGGCCTAGGGGTGGAGCCAGGATGTGATGTAATGGCAGGAAGAAGGCATGTCTCTCTCTCTTGCCGGTCCCACTTGCTGTTTGCAGCCACCATGAACTGCAGCCCTGCTATGCCACCCTGCCTTGCAGCCAACTGAGTATGGACTGAAACCTCCAAGAACTGTAAGAAATAAACCTTTCCTTTCCCAACTTTGGACATCAGGTATTTTGTCTCAGCAACAAATAAAAAGTAACTAAGACAGGGGGATATATCACTTATTCACTAGTTCTATAGATCTTCCATAAATATATCCAGCAGTAAGCCATCATGCATCTCATTTCTCAGAACACCAACAGTCTACTTATTACAGTGTGTGTGTTTAAAATTCCTAAATAAACCCCTTAATGCCGCTTTCTTGCTGGCCCTGAAAATTCATTTTATACAGTAGGAGTCAACAAATGTTTAGTTTATTATATCACTAGGATGGGTTTATAGTCCTTTTAGCATCTTTGGAACCTCCTAGAACTTGGTCTGGTGACAGTGCCTACCTTTAGGGACATTTGGGATGTCTTATTCTTTTTCCACTTGTTAACACACAAAATAATTAAAGTCTAGGGCTCTTCCTGTTTCTTAGGTAAAGTTATTGTTTCCAAAATTCCTTTCACAATATAGTTTAAAGTAAGTTTTTTAATTGTGAGTCATTCCAATATGCTTACATCCTTGATCTATAATAGGATGATATGAATGAATTTGATATTGAGATGTGGCCCAATTGGAACGAAGCTTAAGCCTATGTTAGTTTTTTTATGACTGTTATAACAAAAATTATCATAAACTCAATGGTTTAAGACAACAAATCATAATTCTCTTATATCTCTTACAGCTCAAAATGAGTATTATGAGACTGAAACCAAAATTATGGTATGGTCAGATTATTCTGCAGCCTCTGGCAGATAATGTGTTGGCTTCCCATTTCTAGCTTCTAGAAGCCAACTGTGGTGGGTGGCTTGTGACCTCTTCCTCACATCACATTGCCCCTTCTTGCCCAGAATGCATTTCTGTAGTCACATGTTTTCACTTTTCTGCATTCAAATCATCCTCTGCCTCCTTCTTATAAAAGTGCTTCTTATCAAAATTACATTTATTGCTCATAAAGGTAATCCAGGATAATTTCCCTATTTCAGTCACCTTAATTTAATCCTTGCAAAGTCTCTTTTACTGTTTAAGGTAATAAACACTCAGGAGTTACAGGGATGAGTTTAAATGTCTCAGAGACCCATAACACTCACAGAGTAACACTCGACTAAAATAAAATTTGTTTAGAGATAAAACTTCAACATTTTCCCATATACAGTTAACAGACCACTCCTTTACCCTGTAGTTTTATCCTTTTTGGTACACAAGTGTAAAGCCAAATATGCAATGCCCTTACTAAACTCTACTTGTTATGTTTAGTCCCTTAAACAAGCCATGGAAAACTTTCTGAATCCATATTTATTTAATAATTTATCTGATTTCTAAAGGATGATATCAAAGTATTTCAACTCAACATTTTATGTTGTAGCTTTTTAATCATTTTTTATAAAGTGTCAGTGTACATGGGGAGACTAGCATAGCTCAACAGGCCTGAAACTAGAGCTAAAGTATTAACCAACATTGTAGTAGTATTTGTGGAAAGTGTTGCTAACTCCCAGCTCACAGTCTCCCAATAAGAGTCATTTTGACAATTCTATTGAAAATAACAAGAGACATCATAGTAACTACTGTAGATCACCTAGTATTGTGGTTCTATATGACTTTTTCATTTCGTGTCTTTCTAGGAATTTGTTTTGTTGTCTGGTTTTGATTTGTTTTTCCCTTTAATACAGAAAGGATAGGTATACATGTAGAGATTCATGCATGCATAGAACTTCTAAACAGTTTATGAGAATTGATTACTGTTATTGTAAAAAAGAGAGGAAAAGAAAGTACTCTAAAGGGTATAACTGCATGTATGTTTAAGTGTGTAGAATTGAAAACCATATTACTAAGTTTTTGTTGGATAGGTGAACAGAACTGTTTGCAGTCTCACTGTTTAAATGTCCACTTTGTATGCTTTACTTATGTAACTTGAACAGCTACTTCTAAGAGGAAAATATGTAATTATCAACCAGTGATTTCTTACTGTTTTCTCCTTTTTTTAAAAAATTATGTGTCCTTTCTACCCTCAAAAACAAAAGAGTCATTTTGAGTGCTGATACTGGCATTATGTGGCTTAAATTCAGTGTGCAGACCATGGGAATGGAAGAAGTTTCTTAGAAGTATAGGTAAAACTAGTGCTTTTAGAATTGCATTTATTTATAGCATAACCTGGTCTCAGGCTGAAGGCATAAGAAATAGTTTTGATCTTTGCAGGGCAGAGAAGGGGAAAAATCTAAAGGAAATATCACCCTAATTCAGCTTCAGATTAGGATTTCTATTCCAGTGAGAAAGAAGAGTACTCGTTGAAAACCAAGACAGAACTTCACCCAGGTTTAATGAGCACCTGGGAAGGGGGCTGAAGCTCTGCAGGGGGTGGGTGCCCTTCACTACAAAGCACCAGGCTGGCCCAGAAGATTGGCTATGGAAGGTGGTGGATGGATGGGAGGAACTCCAGCTACAAGAAAGAATACCAGTATTTTAATGGAAGAGGCAGCATAAGAATCATCCTATTGTAGATCACACACTAAAGTTAAGCGGCAGCTATCTCTTCATGAATGACCAATCATTCTCCATCTTTTTATTACTAAATGCTTTCTGTGACATTGCACAACTAAAATAGGACCTCAGTTGGGTAAGTATCATAAACACTATGTACAACTCTTTTTTAAAAATCGAGAATGAAAGGAAACATTAGAATAAATGGAACAAGAATGTTCTAAGCCTAACATAGAAAATTGCTTGCCGTCATCCATTATTGTGTTTTTATGCATCAAAACAACTCTGTAAGTACTTATTATTCTAGTAAAACAGCATTCTTATTCTGACTTGAAATAAGGAAAAAGAAAGCAAGCAGAGGAAGTCATCAATGTCTTCCCTCCAGCAATAATTTTCTCTTCACTATATTTTAAAATGAAGTCTAATATTCTAGGTGATGTTTATGGCATTTAATCAGTTTTGGAAATTGATAACATTTCCCAAACATTCCAAAAACAGTTCTGCTGTTATTTTTGCTAATTTTAGTAGATTTTTGTAAGGTTGCTGAGTGTGGTTTATGAGAAATGTCTTTGATAAAGACTTTTTCCTCAGGTTTCTTTTATAATGTGATACCATAGAACACATTTCTGTTTAAAGTAGCAATTTTAATGCCAACAAATATTATCCCAGTGGGATTGATTGAAAATTTTTCTTTCTACTTCTAAATCAAAACTCATTTTCACTAAGATAGGAACACAAGCTATAGGGAGGGAAGTATCTAATTTTTTTTTATTTTAAAAAGAAAAAAAGATAAAAATAACACCAAAAAAGTTTTGAAACAGGTTAGTAGGAGAGTTACAATAATTAATGCATTGTGTATTGTTGTCTTCATAGTAGTTATTCAGAGTACAAGATACAGGCATGATATCTTGTCCAAACAATATTAGCACAAACCTTCCTTTTCAATGGACTACGAGAAACTAGTGTAAAACTATCTTAACTATCTTGTGTGTAAAATTTCTTTAAGCATTTCATCGAAACATTTTGACCTGGTTACTGAACAACTGATAGATTGTTTGAGCACTCCTAAATTTTAGGGTTTGGCAGGTTTTCAGACAACTAATGCCTATATGATGCACTTGATATAAATAACTTTGTAAAGACACTCTTGTGGATTGACTATTGAGAAATCATCACCTGTTTTATGATTTTTGGCTGTCAGCCAAACCAATCTAAGTCTTTTCTGGCTATTTAGTCCTATTTTCACAATGACTCAAGTGCTGGAATCTTTTCCAGTATCTTCTGAAATGCTTTACAGCTGTCTTCATTACCCTTTCCACTTACCCAGACAGAGAGCAAAGGGCAGGGTTTTTTTGGATGAAATGAAGCAAAAACATTAAATGTTTCCTTATTTTTCATTATTTTTGCTTATTTTTTATTTAAGAGAAAAAAGATACAGAAAAGACAAACAAAAAGCAAAAGGTACAAAACAATAACAAACCCAAAATAATAATATTATAAGCTTTCAAAACAGGATGGTAGGAGTTTAACAGTAGTTGTAATATTGTATATTGTTACCTTCAACAGGGTTTTTTAGATTACTAGATATAGACATGCAAAATTGATCTAATCTTATGAATATTAACTACCCTTTTCCAAGAACTAATAAAATTAGTAGTACAGTCATCTTAGATATCCTATGTATATATTTATACAAATTTGTATTTTTTCCTTTTCCCTTCCTTCTTTCCTCTTTTCCCCTATTCCAGTTACTTTTCCTCTTTGATCAGTTTCTTACCCTTACACAGTATTTACTTTACATTTTGGATCATATTTGCTCTTTCAGTTTCCTATACTAGGTAGACAATGTGGTATCTACACATGTAAGTTTGATTTATTTCACTTATGAATGTGGTCTCAAGTCATATCCATTTACTTTAAAAAGCCTTGATGCAATCTTTCTTTATAACTGAGTAGTGCTCCATTGTATAAAGATATCACATCTTTTTATCCATTCCTCAAGTTATGGACACTTGGATTGTTTGCCAGGTTTGGTTATTACAAATATGCTGCTATAAACATGGGTGCACATATATCACTCTGATATAATGATTTCAGTTCTTGTGGGAAAATGCCCACAAGTGAGATAGCTGGTTCAAATGGAACCTCTAGTCCTAGTTTTTTGAGGAATCCCCACACTGATATCCATAGTGGTTGCACCAGCCTACAATCCCACCAACAGTGGAGAAAAGTTCCTTTTTCCAATAGCCATACCAGCATTTGTTATTGGTTGATTTCTTGATCATGGCTATTCTTTCTGGAGTGAGATGGAATCTCAATGTTGGTTTTTTTTTTTCTTTTCTGGTTTTTTTTTTTTTTTTTCATTTTTAAATTTTACTTAAAGAAGAAAAAACCCAACCAAACAAAACAGAAAGAAGGTAGCAACAATACAAAATTCCAAAGGGGAAAGAAAAAAAAAGAAAAAAAGAAGAACAACAGCCACAACAACAACAAAAAAAAAACACTAAGAAATCACCACTTGATAAGTTACATAATGTCATCATTGGAAATAGTTGTTCAAGTTACAAAATTAAAGCATACAGTGAGACTGTTAACAATTGTGCTCAACATTCTAACAAAAACAGTAATATGGTAATCTATCTTACACACTTATATGCAGTTATAGTCTTTAGAGCACTTTCTTTTCCTCTCTTTTTTACAGTAGCAATTACACATTTTTGGTTTTATTATTCCTACAGTTCTTATTACTTTTTACACTAGAGACACAATGTGATATTTATAAATATTTTTCTTATTTATTTCACTAATGAAGATAGTCTCAAATTGTCTCCATTTCCCTATGAAGGCCTCAAGATCATCCTTATTCATAGCTGAGTAATATTCCTTTGTGTAAAAATACCACATCTTTTTCATCCATTCTGAAGTTGATGGGCATCTTGGTTGTTTCCAAGATTTAGCTATTACAAATTGTGATGCTATGAACATGGGTTCACATATATCACTGTGATATGAACTTTTCAGTTTCTCTGGGAAAATAGCCAGGAGGGGAATAGCTTGGTTGAATGGAGCTTCCAATCCTAGACTTCTGAAAATTCTCCATACTGATTTCCATAGTGGTTGCACCAGTCTGCACTCCCACCAACAGTGGAGCAGTGTTCCTTTTTCCCCGCAGCCTCACCAACATTTGTTATCAGTTGATTTCTTGATGGCAGCTATTCTTTCTGGGCTCAATGTTGTTTTAATTTGCATTTCTTGAATGACCAGTGATGGTGAACATTTCTTCATGTATTTGTTTTCCATTTGTATATCTTCATCTGAGAACTGTGTGTTCATCTCAGCTGCCCGTTTTTGGAGAGGGTCTTTGAATTTGGGGGGGTTGATGTTTTTCAACTCTTTATATGTTCTTGATATAAGTCCTTTGTCTGAGGGGTTGCTGGCTAAAATTCTTTCCCATTCTGTGGGTTTTCTTTTCACTCTGATGGTGATTTCTTCTGAAGTGCAGAAACTTTTCAATAATATGAGATCTAAGTTATTGATTCTCTGAAGTGTTTCCTGTGCAGTTTGTGTTTTGTTCATGATTCTCTGCCTACCGCCATGTCTCCAAGATTTCTACCTACCTTATCTTCTAGTAGATTTAGTGTTTCTGTTTTAATGCTTAGGTCTTAGGTCCATTTAGACTTTAGTTTTGTGCATGGTAATATGCATGGATCTAGTTTCAGTCTTATACATGTGGAGAGCCAATTTTTCCAACACCATTTATTAAAGAGGCTATCCTTCCTCCAGTGAACATGTTTAGCCCCTTTGTCAAATATCAGGTGGCTGAGTGTCTTTGTACCTATACTTGTATCTTCTAATCTGTTCCATTGATCCTTAGGTTTATTTCTTTGCCAGTACCATGTTTATTTTATCACTGTGCTTGTAATACAGTTTCAAGTCAGGAATTGAGATGCCTGCTGCCTTGCCTTTTGCCCAGAATTGCCTTTGCTATTCTAGCCTTCTTCTGGTTCCAAATGAATTTTAGGAGTGTTTTCTCTGGATCTGTGAGGTATGTTGATGGTATTTTGATTGAGATTGTGTTGAATCTGCATAACATTTTGGGGATTATGGCCATTTTCACAATGTTGGTTCTTCCTAGCCAAGAGCATGGAACACCTTTCCATTTTCTAATATCCTCTACAATCTCCTTTTCTACTGTAGTATAATTTTCAGTATATAGGTCTTTTACATTGCTGGTTTATTCCTAAGTATTTCACTTTTTTAGATGTTATTGTGAAGGGCAATAGTTCCATAATTTCTCTCTCAGTGAGGTTCTTGTTTGTGTACAGGAATGCTATTGATTTTTCAGCATTGACTTTGTAGCCAGCTACACTGCTGAATTTGTTTATTACCTCTAGTAGTCTTTTAATGGAGTTTTTTGGATCTTCTATATAGAGTATCATGTCATCTGCAAATAGTGATAATTTAATTTCTTCCTTTCCTATCTTTATTCCTTTTATTTCTTTCACTTGTCTGATTGCCCTGGCTAGTATTTCCAGAACTATATTGAATAGGAGTGGTGATAGTGGACATCCTTGTCTTGTCCCTGATTTTAAAGGGAAAGTTTTTAGTTTTTGTCCATTTAGTATAATGTTAGCTGTTGGTTTGTCATAGATGACCTTTATAAGGTTGAGGTAGACACCGTGTATTATGAGTTTCTGAAGGGATTTTATCATAAACATGTGTTGGACCTTATCAAAAGCTTTTTCTGCATCTATTGAGATGACCATGTGGTTTTTGTTTTTGGCTCTGTTGATGTGGTGTACTACATTTACTGATTTGCATATGTTAAACCATCCCTGCATTCCTGGAATGAACCCCACTTGGTCATGATGTATAATCTTCTTGATGATTTGCTGCATTCTATTTGCCAGTATTTTATTGAGAATCTTTGCATCTATGTTCATTAGTGAGGTTGGCCTATAGTTCTCCTTTTTCATTGGGTCTTTCTTTGGTTTTGGTATAAGAGTAGTACTTGCCTCTAGGAATGAATTAGGCAGGATTGCTTTCTTTTTCAATTTCATTGAAGAGGTTAAGGGGTATTGGCATCAAGTCTTCTCTAAATTTCTTGTAGAATTCAGCTGTGAATCCATCAGTACCTGGGCTTTTCTTTGTTGGTAAGTTTTTTATTACATTTTCAATTTCAGTAGCTGATATTGGGTTATTCAAAACTGCTATATCTTCTTGATTGAGCTTTGGTAGTTCATATGTTTCTAGAAATCTGTCCATTTCCTCTGTGTTTTCCTCTCTATGTGAGTAGAGATTTTCAAAGTAGGTTTTCATGATCTTTTGAATTTTCATGGAATCTGTAGTAATTTCTCCCTTTTTAGTCCTTGTTGCATGAATTTGTGTTTTTTCTTTCTTTTTCTTTATAAGGTTAGCTAGAGGTTTGTCAATTTTGTTTATTCTCTCAAAAAAACAAGCTTTTGATTCATTAATTCTTTGTATTTTTTAGGTTCAATTACATTGATTTCTGATCTAATCTTTACAATTTCCTCTCTTCTATGAGCTTTAGATTTAACTTGCTCTTTTTTCTAGATGCTTGATATGCATCATTTGTTTATTTGTTCTCATTCTGTTTTCTTGATATGACAATTTATTGCTATATATTTCCCTCTTAAGACCACTTTCACTGCTTCCCACAGATTACAGTAGGTTGTTTCCACATTTTCATTGAATTGTAGGTATTGCTTTATTTCTTCTTTAATTTCATCTGTAGCCCACTGGTTGTTTAAAAGGTTATATTTAATTTCCATGTATTTATGCCTGTTTTGCAGTTTCTTTTGCCATTAATTTCCAATTTCAGTGCACTATGGTCAGGTAGTATGCATGGGACAATCTCAATACCTTTGCATTTACTTAAGAATGTTTTATGGGATAATATATGGTCTATTTTGGAGAATGTCCTGTAGGTAGCTGAGAAGAACATGTATTCTGATGTGGTTGGGTGGAACACTCCGTAAACATCTACTAAGTCCTATTGCTCACAGGTATGATTCACTTCTATTATTTCTTTGCTGATTTTTTGTCTAGTTGATCTATCTCTTTGTGACTGTGGGCTGTTAAGGACACCTGCAATAATTGTGTTCTTGTGTATTTGGTTTTTCATGTCCTTTAGTATCTGTCTCATACAGTTGGGTGCTCCTGTGTTTGGTGCATATATATTTATAGTTGTTATTTCTTCCTCTTGAATTTTTCCACTTACGAGTATTTAGTGACCTTGTCTCTTTTAATCATTTTATGTTTGAATTTCACATTGTCTGCAAATACAATAGTTATCCCTGATTTTTTCTGTTCCTGTTGCATGGAATACTGTTTTCCATCCTTTGACTTTTAATCTATGAGTTTCTTTTTGAGTCAGGTGCATTTCTTGTATAGAGAATACTTTTGGATCCTGTTTCTTGATCCATTCTGTCAAACTGTTTCTTTTGATCTGTGAATTGGGCCCATTTACATTTATAGATATCACTTATATTTACTGGCTTGACTTTGCCATATTGTGTTACTCTTGTTAGTTTCCTGATTTTCTCCTTTGTTTACTTTCTTGTCCAGCCTGGTGATTTTTTTCTGTTATTGTTCTGCAGACTGTGGTCATTTTTATCTCTATCTAGGTGTCTTTCAGCACTCTTTCTAATGTTGGTTTGGTGGATATGAATTTCTTTTTTTAATTTTATTTAAAGAGAAAAAACAAAACAAAACAGAATAAAGGGTAGCAACAATACAGAATTCCAAGAAAAAAAGGAAAATTACAACAACAAAAAAACCTAAGAAATTATTACTTGACAAATTACATACTGACTTCTTGGAAATAGTTGTTCAAATTACAAAGTTAAAACATGTAAAGTAGACATTCAAACAGTGGGACTGTTAACAGTTCTGCTCCACAATCTGACAAAAACAGTAATATGGTCATCCATCTTACCCACTCAAATATACATGCAATTACATCATAAGGGTAAAATTAAACACAACAAAACAGAGCAAAGCAGATCACAAGAAAGCAATGTATGAGACAAAAATTTCAAAATGAGACAATTGGAGATATTCACTCTCTATCATATTGACTCTTGTTTTCTTCCAAATAGTTGTCCTTATTGTCACATACAGGGAATTCACACGAAACAACCTAGTATGGAATTTATCTCAGCAGGACGAGGAGGGCATTTCAGGTCTACAAGACCAGACATTAGGGAAGCCAAGAATGGCTGTCATAGTGTCTCTCATTCTCCTCAAAACAGATATCCATACCTTAATGTGTGTTGAACTTAAACAAGGCAAAGCAAGCTAAAATCACTTTGACCAAAAAGTGATAGTTTTGCTTGACTTCACATCATGACATTATGGAATCATAACTGGGTATTGTAGTGTCTCTTTTTCTTCAAAGTAGTTGTTCATTTCAACATGTGTTATATAGTTGGTTCTCGTAAACTGTTTATAAGCTCTACACATGCATGAGTCTCTACATGTATATCTATCATTTCTGTATTAGCGGGAAAAACAAAACAAAGCAAGATAAAACAATTCCTAGAAAATCATGAGGCAAAAAAGTCACATAAAACCACAATACAAGGAGATCTACAATGGTTACCATGATGTCTCAGCAGTGTATAACAACATTAATAAAAATGAAGCATTGGATACATTATAAGACTTCAAAAACAAGTAATAATCAAACCAGAGTGGGTATCTTAGTGAATCTTGTCATCTTCAGTGTAGTTTCCTATACTGTTAGACTTCATGCTATCAATCATAACAGATTTAAATAAAATCAGTCAATACAAAGTAGCAATCTCACAAACCAGATTCAAATAAGATCAGTCATAATAAGACAGTATAAGTTATAAAGGGCTTCAGATTAAGTTGATAGGAAAATTAGGGATGATTACCATAATATGTCCTCTTATTTTGGGGATAGCTGACCATGTCATCAAGTCTAGTGTAAGTAGACAAACTGGAACAGTGCATAATCCATCCAAGCAGAGTGGTGAGAATAATGTAAATTTTAAATCTTGTTACCCAATTAACAATATCCTCTGCCTCCCTTTTTTAGACAATTTCTCCCCTTTCACTTCCATAGGGTGCACTGCTTGTTTTGGGTCTCACTGCCTCCATATATAGAACATCTCAATGGACCCTATCTCCTGATCTACTCTGCCTGTGTTTCTCTGTTAGTATTTCAAGGCCCTCTATACTAGAGATTATAGCTAATCTCTGCCTCATTTCTGCTATTCTATTTTTCTGCCATTGATAGTTTATTTTTCTCTTCCACTCCACTGTCTGTGTCATTTACTGAGGCCTCTCTGCCACTGTTCCTGAAATGCTCATATTCTTGTTCTCTCTCCCTAGAATGTCCTTCAGTATTTTTTGTAGGGTTGGACTGGTGGTCACAAATTCTCCTAGTTCCTCTTTGTCATGGAAGCATCTTGTTTCTCCATTAATTTCTAGAGAGAGTTTTGCAAGATAAATCAATCTGGGATGGAGATTGTTCTCCTTCAGAGCTTGAATTACTTCACTCCAAGCTCTTCTTGACCTGATGGTCTGTGTCGAGAAGTCTGCTGTGATTTTGATGGGTTTTCCTTTATAAGTGATCTGTTTCTTTTCTCTGATGGCTTTTAATACTCTGTTCTTATATTGAATTTCTGGGATCTTGATTATTATATGTCTGGGTGTAGCTCTGTTTTGGTTGTAGGTGGCTGGAGTTCTGTATGCTTCATACCTCTGCATATCATTTCTTTTTTCTATGCTTGGGATATTTTCCTTAATAATTTCTGTGAATAGCCTTTGTAACTCCTCTGTTTTGATTCCTGCTTCTTCATTCACATACTTTATTCTTAAGCTTAGATCTTTTTGTCATCTTCCAGTCTTTGTATCTTTACTGCCTGCTCCCTTGTTATTTTTAAGAGCTCTTCCCTTTCATGACCCCACATTGCAAGCCTGTGTTCAATTTTTGATAGTCTATCTTTGGTTTCTTTCAAGCAGTTTTGCCAGCTTTCTATGGAGTCTTTAGTTTCCTGATAATCTCTTTGAATCTGCTTCATGATTTCTAGGTTTTTTCTGAATTCTTCATTAAATTTTTCTCTCCTTTTGTGTTCCTCCATTCTTCTGTCTCTGTCTTCTTGAGATGTGCCCAGCCCTTCTTTTATTAATCTACTTATCTCTTGTTTAATTTGAATTAATATTTCAGTTTTGGTCCTGCTTACAAGGTCCTGAAGATATCTGTTTATGTCCACTAACGCTGTGTTTGATGTTGCGTTTTTGGTGCCCTCAATCTCTTTTGTATTTACCTCTCCTGGATCAATGTTCTCAGGGTTGGGGGCTGGGGTTTTTTTCTTATTTCTCCCTTTCGTCATGTTTTTGGTTCCTTCCATACAAGTGTACAGTGTAATTCCCAGACCCTTTTCTTGTTGGTTAAGGCTCCTCTAGAGGGCACAGGCTAAGAGCTTTAGCCCTCTTCAATAGTTTGTCAGAGATTAGAGTTCACCCATGGGCAGTGTGCCCTGGCTCCTCCCCTATGGGCCAGTCAACCTTTGCAGGCCTTCACTGCGTCAGTGTGCACTGATCTCAGGTAATTAATTTGTAGTAACTCACTGGGTCCCCACCAGGGGCACAGCCTAGTCCAAGCAGATTCTACCAATCTACTCAGGGAAGGGAGCAACCAACTGAAGCCACTTCCTTATGAAGTTAGGGCTCTCCTGCCCAAATCCAACGTGTCTTCTAGTAGGTTTCCCCTTTCCCATGAGAGGGTATTATTGCCATCACTCACCAAGTGTTGATGCTGGTCCCCGAGAACTGCTGGGCTCCCCAACCTCCAACTTCAGCATGGCTGCAGTGCGAATTCACGGTGCCTCTGGGTGGGTCGCGTGCAGGGCCAGTCCCGGTGAGCCGCACACAGGGCTATTCAGCTCTGCGCTCCGGTGGCTCAAGCCAGTCGCTTTGGTGCGGATCGCTTGTTCAGTTTGGGCAGGAATTCAGGTGGCTTGAGGAGGGCGCCGTGCTCGCTGACCTTGGCTTCACTAATAGTAGCCCCAGGACCTCATATTTGAGTGGTTTTTTGCACTTTAGTTTCTTTGTGGGTTGTGATAGTCCATCTCTCTCTGGATCTCTCCAGGGTGTTTTATTCTGGCATTTGAGCTGTCTTTCTCAGAGAGGGTCCCTCTCTTGCTACCTACCAGTCTGCCATCTTTTTTTGCTCCCTGGTGTATATGAATTTCTTTAGTTGTTCTTTGTCATGGAAGTATCTTGTTTCTCCAATAAATTTGAAAAACAGTTTTGCTGAGTATGTCAGTCTGGGTTGAAAGTTGTTTTCTTTTAGGGCTTGAAATACTTCACTCCAAGCTCATCTTAACCTGAAAGTTTGTGCTGAGAAATCTGCTGTGATTCTAATAGGCTTTCCTTGATAGGTGAGTTGTGTCTTTTCTCTAACAGCTTTTAGTATTCTGTGTTTATGCTGTATGTCTGTGATCTCAATTATTATATGTCTGAGTGTAGGTTTATGTTAGTTATGACTGTGTTGTGTTCTATATGCCTCAGTTATTTGATTATCTGATTTTCCCCCTATGTTTGGGAAATTTTCTGCCATTATTTCTTTGAACAGCTTAGCTATATCCTTTGCATTGTCTCTTGCCTCCTCACTAATATCTATTACTCTAACATTGTTTCTCCTGGCATCATCTTGTAGCTGTTGGATTGTCATTTCATGCTGCTTTGTTGTTTTTATAAGTTCTACCCTTTCAAGATTGCTATCTGCGATCCTGTCCTCAAGGTCTGAAATTCTATCCTCAGGTTCATTTAAATGGCTTTGCAAGCTTTCAATGCAATGTTTTGTTTCTTGCGTATCTCTTTCAATTTTTTTCATAGATTCTGCTTGTTTTCTGCATTGTTCATTCAAAGTTTCAATCAATTTCCCATGCTCCTGTAGTTTCTTATCTATTTCTTCTCTAGCTATGTTGAGCAGCTCATTTACTAAGGTTGTTACTTTTGTCTTTACATTACACATTATTTCTAATTTGAGTTCTTCTATAGCCTCATGGATTTGTTTCTTTACTTCATTTTCTCTTTTCAGAGATTTCTGGTGTATGAATTTTAGGGTCCTCTATTTCATTATCACCTGCACTTGCCCCTGATGGACTAGATGTTCAGGATTGCATTTTGCCTTTTTATTTAGTCATTTTCACCTTTTGGGTGAATTTGTGGTCTTTCTATTCCAACAGTCACAACTCTCTGTAGTGTGTCTTTCAGGGTTCTACTGTGTGGTTGATGATTGTCAAATTGCTGGGTACCACTATGAAGAGGAGATCCAGTCTCCTGAATTCCTCCTACCATACCTGTTGGGTGAGTCCTATATTCTTTCTGGGCTAACTTGCCCAGAAGTATTGATGTAGGGCAACTCTTAGTTCCTGTTGTTGTTATATATTCATGTTGTTGCAGGTCACCAGGTCTCCCTGGCTATAGTGTTTGTGTCAGCTGAGGCCCTACTGTGTCACTGGGGGTCTCATACATTCTTTTAATTTCCTCTAACTTGGGGTGGGGTGATATTGGTGCACTCCTCAACCTGTCTGATATTCTCTATGTGGGAGAGGGAATTACCCACTCTCTTGCCAGTTTAGTCAAGGTCTTACACTTGGAGGGAGTTTCACTTCTGCTCCTATTTACCCACTGCAGACCTCCATTTTATGGGGAAACTCACCACACTGACTGAAGCCTGATGAGGTCTTCTGTTTGGGTGAGATGTTCCTGAGCCTCTCATCAAACCAGCATGGTAGTCCACTGTAGTCCAATGTTCCCAGTGGAAGGGCAGGTCCAGCAGATGTAGTCCCAGGCAGTTCAGGCCTGTGGCAGGCTTCCTAGATGTTCCTGGATGGGGCAGCAGCAGCAGCAGTCCCAGGCATCTCATGCCCTCTGCCACTGGTCCCTGCAATGTTCTCTGTGGGTGAAGGGTGGGCCTAGCACTCTGGTGCAGCCCTGGCTCTCAGCAGATCCCCACAATGTGTCCAGTCCAGAACAGCCCAGGCCAAGCTGCCAATCTCCAAGATATTCCTTGTGGGCAAAAAGTGGGCCTACCAGTCCCAAACAGCCCAGGCTGAGCTGCTGGTCTCCATGATGTTCCCAGTCCCGACCAGCCCAGGCTGAGCTGCCGGTCTCTATGATGTTCCCAGTCCCGACCAGCCCAGGCTGAGCTGCTGGTCTCCATGATGTTCCCAGTCCCGACCAGCCCAGGCTGAGCTGCCAGTCTCCATGATGTTCCCAGTCCCGACCAGTCCAGGTTGAGCTGCTGGTCTCTGCAATGTTCCCAGTCCCAACCAGCCCAGGCCAAGCTGCCAGTCTCCATGATGTTACCAGTCCCAACCAGCCCAGGCTGAGCTGCCAGTCTCTGTGATGTTCCCAGTCCCAACCAGCACAGGCCAAGCTACCAGTCTCTGTAATGTTCCCAGTCCCAACCAGCACAGGCCGAGCTACCAGTTTCTGCAATGTTCCCAGTCCCGACCAGCCTAGGCTGAGCTGCCTGTCTCCATGATGTTCCCAGTCCTGACCAGCCCAAGCTGAGCTGCTGGTCTCCATGATGTTCCCAGTCTGGAACCTCAATGTTGTTTTAATTTGCATTTCCCTAATGACCAATGATGTTGAACATTTTTTCATATATTTATTTGTCATTTGTATTTCTTTATCTAGAAGTGTGTATTCATCTCAGCTGCCCACTTTTGGATTGGATATTTGAATTTTTGGGACCTGATTTTTTTCAATTCTTTATGTGATCTAGATAGAAGTCCTTTGTCTGAGAGACAGTTGGCTAAGATATTTTCTGAATTCACGGGTTTTCTTTTCATGATGCTGGAGATTTCTTTTGACATGCAAAAACTTTTTAATAAAACAAGAGTACATTTATTGATTCTAGGAAGTATTTCCCATGCAGCTTGATTATTGTTCATGAATTCTCTGCCTACCCCTATGTCTTCAAGATTTCTACTACCTTCTCTTCCAGCAGAGTTAGTGTTTTAATATTTAGATCTTTGATCCATTTTGAGTTTCCTTTAGTGCATGGTGATAGACTTGAATCTAATTTTAGTTTTTGGCATATAGAAAGGCAATTTACCCACACCACTTGTTAAAGAGGCTCTGTTTCTTCCAGTGCACAAATTTGTCCCCCTTGCCGAAAATGAGTTGGCTGAGTGTGTTTACAGTTGTGGCTGTGTCTTCTAATCTATTCCATTATCTTCAGGTCTGTTTTTATTCCAGTAGCATGCTGATTTTATCACAGTAGCTTTGTAGTGTAATTTCAAGTCAGGGATTGTGATGCATCCTGCCTTGCCTTTGTTACCCAGAATTGCCTTTGCTGCTCTAGGTCTCTTCTGGTTCCAGATGAATTTTAGGAAGGATTTCTCTAAATCTGTGAGGTATACAAATGGTAGTTAGATTGGATTTGCTTTAAATATGTATAAAAATTTTGGGGTAATTGCCATTTTCACAATGTATGTTCTTTCTATCCATAAACAAGAAATGTCTTTCCATTTTCTGAAATCCTCTTCAATTTCTTTTTTCAGAGTAATGTAATTTGCAGTGTATGGATCTTTTACTTGCTTTGTTAGACTGATTCCTAAGTGTTTCTTTTTTTGTGGATGCTATAGTGAAGACTGTGGTTTCCCTTATTTCTCAGTGAGTTTGTTTTTCATGTACAGGAAAGCTATTGATTTTTGAGTGTTGATGTTGTATCCAGCTACATTACTTAATTTGATTATTGCATCTAGAAGTTTTTCAATGGAGTTTTGAGGGTCTTCTATGCAGAGTATCATATAATCTGCCAATAATGCTACTTTAACTTTCTCCTTTCCTCTTCTTATTTTTATTTTTTTATTTTTATTTCTTATTTTTATTTTTTATTTCTCACTCTTGTCTAATTGCTCTAGCTAAATGTTTCCAGAACTGTATTGAATAGGAGCAGTGATAATGTATATCTTTGCCTTGTTCCTGATTTTACATTGAAAGGTTACAGGTTTTGTCCCTTTAGTAAGATGTTAGCTATTGGTTTATCATATATGGCTTTTATCAGATTGAGGTAATGACCATTTATTCTGATTTTGCATGGGGTTTTCATCATGAATGAGTGTTGGATTTTCTGAAAGCTTTTTCTGCATCTATTGAGATGACCCTGTGATTCTTGTCTTTGTTTCTGTTAATATGGTGCATCATGTTCATTGATTTGCATATGTGCAACCATCGCTGCATTCCTACAGTGAGTCCCACTTGGTCATGGTGTATAATCTTCTCACTGATTTGCTGCATTCTATGTGCCAGTATTTTATTGAGAATTTTTCCATCTATGTTCATTAGGGAGATTGGCCTATAATTCTCTTTTTTGGTTGAGTCTTTCTCTGGTTTTGGTATTAGGATAATAATTGCTTCCATAATTGAGTTAGGGAGATTTGCTTCTCTTTCAATTTCATTAAATAATTTGAGAAGTGTTGGCATTATGTCTTCCCTAAATTTCTCATAGAACTCAGCAATGAATTCATCAAGACCTGGGCTTTTCTTTGTTGGCAAGTTTCTAATTACATGTTCAATTTCATTAACTGAAATTAGGTTATTCAGCAGTTTTACATCTTCTTGATCCAACTTTGATAATCCATATGTTTCTAGGGATCTGGCCATTTATTCTGTGTTATTGAAACTATGAGAGTAAACATTTTTGAAGTAGGTATTGATGATCTTCTGTATCTCCACAGGGTCTATAGTGCTTTCACCCTTTTCATTTCTTATTGTGTGGATTTGAGGGTTTTTTCCTCTTTTTAATAAGGGTGGCTAATAGTTTATAAATTTTATTTATTCTTCAAAGAACAAACTCTTCAATTCATTAATTCTTTGTATTATTTTCTTAGTTTCAATTGTATTAATTTCTGCTTTGATTTTTATAATTTCCTCCTATCTTTTGTCTTTGGGCTTGATATTTGTTCTTCTTTTTCTAGAAGTTTGTGGTACCATTATAGGTTGTTTATTTGTGATCATTCTGTTTTCCTGATGTGAGAGTTTAGTGCTATAATTTTCCCTCTGAGGACTGCTTTCACTTTTTCTCACAAGTTCTGGTAAGTTGTATTTGCATTTTTGTTTGATTGTACATATTGTTTGGTTTCTTCTGAGACCCACTGGTTTTTATAGGGTTCTTGTGGGTTTTTTGATCATTAATTTCCAATTCTACTATGCTATGGTCAGGTAATATGCATCAGATTATTCCAATTTCTTTGCATTTACTTAAGCATGTTTTGTGGGCTAGTACATGGTCTATTTTAGAAAACTACCCATGTACAGCTGAGAATAATGTGTACTCTGACATTGTTGGGTGGAACATTTGGTACACATCTCGTAGGTCCATTTGTTTACAAATTTGACTCAGTTCTGTTTTTTCTTTGTTGACTTTTTGTTTGGCTGATCTGTCTCTTTGTGACAGTGGGATATTAAGTCGTCTGTTATATCTGTATTATTGCTCATTTGATTTTTCACTTCTATTAAGGTTTGTCTTACATAGTTGGGTCCTCTCATATTTGGTGCATATATTTTATGATTGTAATCTCCTCCTCTTCAATTTTTCCCCTAACAAGTATGTAGTGACATTCTTTATCTCTTTTGATCACTCTTTGTTCAAAATTTACATTGTCTGCAAACAGAATAGCTATCCCTGCTTTTTTGGGTGGGGGTTCCTGTTGCATGGAATATTGTTTTCCATCCTTTGATTTTTAATCTATGAATTTCCTTTTGGGTTAAATATGTAGCTTGTACACAGCATATTGTTAGATTTTGATTCTTAAACCACTCTGACAGTCTGTTTCTTTTTATTGATGAGTTGAAACCATTTACATTGGTGGATATAACTGATGTGTACTGACTTATCACTGTCATGTTACCTTCCTGTTGCTGGTTTTCTATTTTTTTTAATTGTTTACCCTGCTTAGTGGTTTCCTTCTGCTGTTGTTCTTGGAGTTGGAGTTATCTTTATCTCTTTCTAGAGTATCTTTCAGTACTCTTTTTAGTGTTTGTGTCATGAATTCTTTCACTTGCTCTTCGTCATGGAAGTATCTTATTTCTCCATCAATTGTCAAAGATAGTTTTGCAGGGTACATCAATCTCAGGTGGACTTTTTTTCTGTCAGGATTTGAAATACTTCACTCCAAACTTTTTTTCACTTGAAGGATTTTATTGAGAAGTCTTCCATGATTCTGATAGGCTTTCCTTTGTAGGTGATCTGTTTTCTTTCCTCTGACAACACCTTCCTGATGGGTTGCACTGAAATGCTGCACTGGGCAGAACATTCATCCTCTGATATCCATGTGGCTAGCTGGAGTACACTCCCAAACTATAGAGTCAGAGCCTTGTGATGGGCAGAGCTCAAAATCTTCATGACCCATTCGCTAGGCTGGTGACTCTCTCATCAACTGCTCTGGGATGCTGGTTCTGCAAGGCTCAGTACATCTCTAACCTGTGAGGCTGGCCAGGCATTCCCTGATAGGTTGTGCTGTTACACTGGCTGGGAAGAGCTCAGATCCCCCATGCAGTTAACAGGGATGCACCCCCATAGTATGGCTCAGGGGCCTTGCATCTGGTTGGGTGGAGTTCAGAACCTCTGGGTCTTAACTTTTGTTCAAATATCACTTAAAGTCATATATGAACTTCTTTTTATTATCTCTTCAGTCTAATGACTTGATGACCTAAAACAATGTGGGAGTTCTCTGTCATTTTTCTTTTCATTTATTAATAGTTCTTTCATTGAGTGCTTAGCATGTGTGCCCAGTTCTATGATGCACAAGTAAGCAATTGAAGATTTGGCAAATAAGAATATAGAATAGGTAAATAGACATTTGAGTATCATGTGCAAAGTGCTATCATACAGGTAAAAGTAGTGCAATGAGACCTCATAGAAGAAAGCAATGTAAGTAGGGAGCAGCACAAGGCAAGATTAGAAACCAACTCTCAAGACATCTGGTGCCTATTAATACTTCACATTTACTATAGTTTGATTCTGAGAGGACTTTTTGTATTTTTATTCTATGTCTATCACCATAAGTTAGATAAGATATCCTCCAAAAGGCTCAGGTATTGTAGGGCTAATCCCCAATGCAACAATGTTAAGAGGTAGGGATTTGGGGGAGTTATTGGAGTATGAGGACTCTGCTGTCATCAATAAATTGATCCATTGACTGGATTATAATTGAATGGACTATGGGGAGTTGGTGGAAATTGTATGAGATGGGGACAAGTTGGAGGAAGTAGGTGATTAGCAGGATGTCCTGAAAGGGTACGTCTTGACCCAAGCCTTTCCTCTGTTCTCTCTTTGCTTCTTAGCTAACTTAAAATGAGTTGTCTCCTCCTCCAATACATTTTATCCATCATGTTCTGCTTTGCCTCAGTCCTGAAATAATTGGGACAGAAAACTATGGACTGAAACTGTGAGTCTAACCAAACCTTTTCTTTTTAAAATTGTTTTTCTCAGGTATTTTTCCTTAGGTTGGAAAGATGACTAACACATCTATCATCATTACAATGTCTTAGTTCCTTTTCTCTCATTGCTGAAAAAAAATAGCTAACATCCAAAATGAAGGAAAGAAAGGTTTATTTAACTCACAGTTTGTGAAGGTTTGAGTTCATAATCAGCTGGTTCCAAGGCATGGTGGAGTGACTGAGAGGCAACATGGCAGCTGAAACAGATACCAGAAACAACAAGAGCAAAAGTGCAAAAGCAAAAAGCATGCCTCCTTCCCTCCCTTATAGTATGCAGGCTACCCAAACCTGAGCAGGTGAAGCATTCACACAGTTAATCCAAGTTCTAGACAATGAACCAATCACAAAAACTAAATTAACCTGCCTCTATGACTGAATGAGGCTTTGGAGGACATCCAAACATAAACCATAACAACAGTATACTAGAAAGAGAATAGATCTGAAAATTCTGTCACCTGCTACTATTTGTCTTTGAAAAATGACTTGACCCTCTTATGACTAGACTGGTACAGTTGACTTTTAACAATATGGTACCTGAACTACTCCCAAATTCAAGTATTTATCAAAATGTTCTTAAGAATGTTCTTATTGCCAGAATTCTGGTGTTAGTAATTTGCATGGCAAAAAATTAAAGGATAATGATATTTGCTCTCTGCTCTATGGGAAACTAGGGTTCAACTGACCTAACTCTCCCAATGGAATTTAAATAACAAGCAAATACCATATGGCACAACATTCTGTTCAGAGCAGTAGCACAAATGCAACAATTTGTCTCTGTAGTAGCATTTGGCAGAAGTGTCAGAACATAATCCAGGCAAGCTGTTTTCTGTGGTTTCTGCCACTCAGCTTCCAGTGGTGCCTGCTAATTTTCAGAACCTGTCTCTCTAGACTTCTTCATATTTAAATTCCTTTGCAGATCAAGTTATCCAAGGTTCATTTCTGTTATTTGCTACCACAATACATGAATAAGACACAGTTAATGCCATATTTAAACTCTATTTTTCAAGGTTTCAATGATGACTAAAACTAATACATTGAAAAGAACTCACAATGCAATAAAACACCTATCATTTTAGAGTTATTTAGCCACTGTTGGTCTAGAAAATAGCAATGAAAAGTACCAATATTATAGAAAGACTTTGTAAAATCACTTCAGTGTTAAGTGAGTATACTGAATTGTTTCTATAATAATGATTCTGAAGAACCAGGCTATAAAACGTGATTATGCTAATTTTCTGCTACATCCATTGAGCCTTCGGAGAGAACTTCAAGTTATTTATCTTTCAGGTAATGACTATAAGGCTAGTTGGTCTTCTTTAAATAGAAATACAAATTCTTAAAGCTGATTCTTTCAAACAGAAATTGCCTGATTTCTTAGTTATTGAAAACAAAAAATTACAATTAGATAAATTGGGCACTAGCAATCTCTTCTTTCATTGGTTCATAAATATGTATTAAACCCTAATCTTCTAGATATTTTCCAAGTATTAAGATCTAGAGATGATTGAGAAGCAGGTGTGACCTCAAGAAATGTAGGAAGAGACACTTGAGTAAGGCCATGAAGTTATGTGGGTCCACATTAGTATCTGAGTCAGGAAACATTATACTTTCACCAGCAGGGCACATGAGCACTTATCTGGTGACATCTTGGGCAACATTTGGCATCATCTATGCCCCCCAATTTTTTCTCAAATGGTCATAAAATGGTACCTTATATTTAAATACATATTTTGTTCTAATTACCATTGAGTCTAAGCATCTGTTCATTTATGTTCACTATAGCTCCCCATAAGAGTATCTTTTCAAATATTTTGTCTATTTGCCTTCTTTTGCATTTGCTTTTTGATTTGGAGACCTATATTTATCCTAGATACTAGTTCTTTCTTTGCTTTATATGCTAGAAAAAATTCTTTTAGTCTGTTATCTCTTGTCATCCATTACAATAGTCCAATAGAAAAGAAATAATTAATTTTATGCAATCAAACTCATCTATTATTTTGCTTTATGCTGTGTGCAAATGTTCAAGCACACATGGAACTATTGAGCTATGTTATTCTGTCCCACTAGTTTTCTGGCCTAACCCTCAACTATGACTACATTGTTTTCATTTCCACGACTTTGTATTGCCCCTTAATTGATAAACAACCCCATTTTCTCTTTATTTTCAAAATTAACTTTTCATGGACCTTTATTCTCTCACATACAATTTAGAATTTATTTGCTAATTACTTAAAAATACAGTAGAAGTATATTATTATTCAATAAAATAATTTTCTATTTATCACTAAAAACATATAGAAATTTTTATTTTTCTATAAATGTATCTGTTTAATCTGGGCCATCATGTTTATACATGATGTCTGTAGCTGTGAATTAAATTTCAGATATTCATTTTGTCTCTGTGCCTCTTTTCACTCTGTGTTTTTAGTAGACTTGTTATATGAGACAACTTATGTTTTCAGAGAATGATTTACTAAAGTTGTTGTAATTTACCTTGTGAACACTGCTTTTGCTCTATCTCATGTAGTTTAATATGCATTGTTATTATTGTCACTTGAATATAAATATTTTATTATTTCTCTATGATTTAATCTTTAACTCAAAGTTCCACAGTATTATGGAGTTTTTTTTCTTCTGTTTTGGTTAGTTTTCAAACCTATGGGATTTTATTAACTATACTGTTGATAATGAATTCTAATTTTACTGAGTTGTAGTTAGAGAAGACAACATGTGGTTTTAAGTTTTTTCATATTATTGATAAAGTCATTATGGTTTTTCATATGGCCAATTCTTTGTGATTGCTCTAAATGTGTATCAAAGCAAATAAAAAATACACAAATTCCTATGTAAATATCAGTTCAAATTTAATGTTTCATGTGATATTTTATTTGATTATATTTTGATTATCAATATCTAGGAAGAATTTGTTGAATTTTAATAGTAACTATGTTTCCTTCTAACAGTCACAACTTGTGTATTTTAAGAGTATATTATTTTGTGTATTATTATTATTATATATTTTTAAACATTAGTGACTTATGTTTAAGATTTATTTAACTCATGAATTTTGCCTTGACACAGAATTGATACTCATATTTTTCTGTTTTTTAATTAATTTATTTCAATGTTCTATGATCTTTTACATATGCATTAAAGTATATTATTGGTCTTTTGTCCTGATTCACATCACTTGTGTTTTTAATACTATTTTTTTACTTTGTATTTTTAGCATTATGCTGTAATTTATTTTTCCATATGCTTTTATTTTCTATTTGTAATTAATTCTTTCCTACCTTCTTTGGAAATATATTTGCTTTATTTGTTTGAAGATCATGTTCTTAAATTAAATACCTGTATCATTCCCACTACCACCCTCAACACCCTCTGTCTGATTGTTAGTTCTGGATATCATGAATGATCTTTGTAGTGACCTCTGCTAAGCTTCACTAAATTATTTATTTATACTTGCCTTCCCATAATACACAATTCCTTGTGTATTAATTTCACTCTGCTATTATGCTTATGAAAAATGCTTTCATCCTTGCACAAAAGGATTTTTGATGCTTATGTGTCCAGGATATCTTTAAAATAATTCACATTTATTCTTTAGCTGGATATAAAATTCTAAGTTCAAAGATTTTCTTTTCAACACATAGAAAATGTTATTCCATTAACTTTCCCCTTCCTGTGCCTGTTCCAAAGGTTTTATATCAATATTATTCTGGGTTTTTCCTAGGATTTTTTTTTCTTTTTCTTTGAAAACTTCCATAATTTTCATTTTGATGCTTTAAAACTTTGGAATAATTTGTTTATGCTCAGTATTTCCTTTCCTACTTAGTTATACTCTGGGAAAGTTTAGTTCTTTCTTAATTTCTACATTGTTATATAAAGTACTTCTGTCATCATTTTGTTTGTTCACTGTTCTTTAAGGGAATATCTACTCTTTTTTCCTTCTGAATGCATTAAGGAGAATTCATGATCAGCTGATTAATATACTAAAATGATGTTCTTTTTAATATTTAGACATCTTTTCAATTCTTTATTTCTACTGTAATATTCTTCCATAGTCATTATTTCCAATTGAGTCTTCTTTATAATTGCATATTCCACTTTCTTTTTGTCTCTTAGGGGAAACATTACATTCAGTTTGAATTTTTGTTTGATCTCTTTCATAATTTGATCTTTTTGTGTATAAACTGTTCACCTGTTATCACCTTTAGAAAATGGTATGTTGTTCTTTATATCTGGTGATTATTCCTGACAATTTCTTTTTCCTTGAGTTACCAGCCACTTTGGCTGGCAATGGGTTGTGGTACAAAGCACAGGCCCTTGTTCTTCTGCTCTTGGGGAACTTTAAGTAGCCAGGGAGGAAAAAGAGTTTCCCTCTTGTAAAACATTTTTATTCTCTAACACATTTATTACCATTTTCCAAAACAGATGTTTTGGAAGCTGTTATCTTTTATGGCATGACATAGTTCACGCCAATATGTTTTGGTATTTAAAATTTTCATTGAGAAGCCTACTGTAATTCTAATGAGGTTTCTTTTGTAAGGGATTTGTTTTTCTCTAACAGCTTTTAAGATTCTGTTCCTGTGTTGGACTTGTAGGATGAATATGAAGTGTTCTGGAATGGTTCTTTTCTGATGGTGGCCATTTGGGGTTCTATATGCCTCCCTGACTTGTATGTTAAATTCTTTTTCCATCTTTGGAAAGTTTTCTGCTATTATTTCAGTAAGTAGGTTTTTTATGCCTTTTTGCTGTGTTCTGATTTTTCACTAATTCCTGTGAATCTTAGATTAATTTTCTTTTCACTGTCCAGCAGTTATTATGATGCAGAATTCAGGACCAGACCAAATGGAGACACAGCACCAGAGAAATTTTAGGAAGCATTTTTTGTATGCTATCAGGCTAATGAGAATCTTGGTTCTAAATCATCAGCTCCAACTTGAGTTTTCCAAGCATTCATATGTTTACAAAAGGTAGTACAAAAGGCAGACAACATAATATCATACAGTTGGTTGCATATATGTTTGTCATTAATTGCTAGGCAGAATTTACTGTTTCATAAACACCAACTTTATGAGATTACTATCATACAACATAGAAGAACAATCCATCATTGTCTGAGACTGGGCAGAGACATCCTTGCAGTGATAACTCTTCAGGTCTTGGAAGTAAGTGATACATTTCTTCTTGGCTGAACTACACCTATTTTGAAATTGGTACCTTGAGTGTCAAGGCTCATTAATGTTATACCTGTGTAATCACAGGAATAGGCTGTGCCTTTTAGTTTATTTTGCCTTTCCTCTAGGCTATGGTTAAATAACCTAAATGATTATTGCCAAAAGAGTCACTCATACATATGAGGGGCCAGTGTCTGCATGAATCTGAATCATCTCAGACAGCATTGTCCATTTTTTAAGGGCTCATAAAGCCTCTTCACACTATTTATTTGCATTTTCAAAGGTCAATTGTTAAACAATTAACTTAAAGGATGAGTCTGTTTTATGAAGAGTGGAAATCTCAGCCTGTGAGGCAGCAAAAATATCCCTGAACTGAGAAGGCAAAAGTAGTCATTTGTGGTACAGTTAAGATTATTGGGCTTGTGAAATGGAATTCACAGTGAAACACTCCTGTAGTGGAAAAGGGTCTTTTTTGGCAGCCTACTGCTACTTCTTTATCTAATTGAGCAAAGCTAGAGGATTTAACCTCTATAGGGGTGAAGGTTTAAACTTTATGTGGTTGCACCATCTTTTTTATGCTCATAATTTAATTTTAAATTAGTGTTCCACACCAAGACCTCCATGGTAATCTCAACAAGTGTATGACCATTAAAACACTCCCTAATCCAAATCCACAGAAAGAAAGTAAATATAGGAATCAGTAATACAACAAGCACTTCTATATATAGCTGTGGTTCTGGAGACTCTATTTGCTCCATGTTTTACACCGGATGATATCAACATCAATATAATTCTGTGATCAATATTGTTGCTATAAATGCACTTCTCACCCTTTTGTGTACACAGTAACTGTCCTCTCATCTGCTATGTCTTCATACCCTAGTCCAGTGCTGAGGCAGCATTAGGCCACATCCAGCACAGCTCTCAAAATTCCCAGGGGAAAGGAGGGTGAGAGAATGGAGAAATAAAGATAAAAATCAGAATACAGAAAGCTGAGGTCAGCTGGAGCTCTCTCTTCAGATGGTAGGAGTTCCTTTGTGGTGCTTAACCACCACAGCACATTTATTTACACACGTCACATTATACCTCTCTGTCTAGAAATCTGTTTGCATGGCAGCTTCAGGGCACCCTGAGTTCTTAGAGCTGGATCAGCTTGTTTGTGTGGCATGCCTTGGGTGGGCTTTACTCTTGGGACTGGTCTTGCTCCAGCCCCACCTATAGCTTCAGCTGCAACATACAAGGTCAAGCAAAAAGGAGAGTCTAATCAACTTTCATTAGTCAGGACCATCCTCAAGTGAAGAATATTGGAATATTTAATTTCTGATTGCCTGTTGAATGAGTGTGTGAGAGAGTGGAATGGACAGCATAAGCAATAGGCTGCTCCATCTGTGCACCAAGACTGGGAAGCTCTGGTTATGGTGACTGATTGGACTCTTACCTTGGGTCCTATGGTGATAACAGAGGCCTTGTACCCTTCTTAGCCAAGTTGCACCTATGTCCCCATGAGGGGCATGGCCAAATGAGGTCTCTCTCTGAGGGGCACCCACCATTTGTCTGTTTGGCCATCACTCAAGGGTACACAACACATATGTAGGAAGCAGAGATGGGAACTAATTGGTCAAACCCATAATCCCTGACTGCAGGATAAAGAGCTTTTTTGAGATTATGGAGCTAAAAATGAAACCAAACTGCTCCCTGTGATTCAAAAACAGAGGGAAAACAAGGCCCATTCTTCCTGAGAATTCTGTCTTGACATCCTTGTCTCTTGTTGACTAGTCATTGCTAACAGTTTCACAGTCCACTTCTGACTATTATACTTCCAATCAATTGAACCAATTCCAGTTCAATCAATCATTGCCTCCATTATGCCACTGAGACCCCTCTGAAGACATAACTTATCCCAGTCTGATGGTGTCATCTAATGCCCACCTGAGATGACTGTCAACAATTCCTTCTAAATTCCACATTTTGACAGTGAAAAAAATTGGACTGTCAGCCCTGGTGAATGAGTTGCCATGCCATTTTCCAAAGGTTGCCCTGTCTAGAAGCAAAGAATCAGTTGAGCACTTCTCTAAGACATCAAAGATGGGGAACAAAACTCCCATCAACCACTGTTACCCAGAAATCTAGTAAAAGAAAAACACCTGGTACCCACAAGAAAATCCAGCCTGATAGATGACCATACCCTGTGGCCAAAGACCAATATGCAAGTTATAAGAGCTATGAACACTATAAATAAATAAATAAATAAATAAATAAATAATAAATAAACCCATTCAGCATAAAACTCTCAAAACTCAACCTGGATCAGATGGCAACACTTTTATCAGTCTTATGGGATCTAACTAGGTCAAGCAAGTCTCCCTTGTTCATCCTGATGAACCTGATGGCCTTTTTGGGCCATCAGGAAGCTATAGAATCATCTGGGGAAACTAGGATTCTTGCTTGTCGTCCCTTCTGCCAAGCACAAACTTGAAGCTTGGGAGGACATCTCCTGTGTAAACCAGTGCCCATACCACTTCTAGGAAGAGACTTCCTCTTCAAGTTAGAAGTGACTTCCTCCCTTACACCAAACCAGTCTTCTTCCCTTTCATTTAACTTTGCACTTTCAACTCTAACTGTTCCTCAAGAGCAAGATGATGCCTGCATCAGCCCAAAAACAAATGACTGCAACCTTAAAGTTCTGAAAACTCTTCTAATCTTATGCACTAAATTCTCACCTCCAGGCCTGACCATCAACCATGCCACTTCACCAAACCCCTGTTGCTGTCAGATGTCTACAGGAAATACAAACAGGCATCCAGTCATGCATCACCTTGATAGACTGTTAATCACTTTTGGCAAGACCTCTATGCCATCAAGAATGCAGCCATCACCTTAGTTCTGAAGTTCCCAGCCCATAAACCTTTCTTGGACTGCTCAAGAAGACTTAGACTCAATTATCACAAGGATTTGGAAACTCTCTCCTCACTATTTTTAGGGAAGTTCTGGCAACAGATTTGTTCAAGCACACCAGCATCTTTTCTCCAAGACAGCCTGTTTCTTGGTCCCATACAGCTACATTTTGCCTAGACAGCCTGTCCTGCTTATTGTCATGGTCCATCAAAAAACAATGCTGATTGTGATGGTCCATTCTGGGGCAACTCCCACCTGCATTAAACTTTACTCCAATTCTATGGGATGTTATAGACTGTTAGACTGCTAAAATAAATCTCTCCTGCCTATAAAGCCAGTTCAAGATCTCTGAACTTCCAATGCACAGAAGTTACCCTCTGTATATGTTGCCTCAGTCTTCTGCCACCTATAACTTGCTGGCGCATCTTCTTGGACCTAAAGAATACCTTCTGCATTTGATCGGCTCTTTGCCTTTAAATGAAAAGACCTCAGTTTTGCACTCAAAAGTCAAATGACTTGGATTCAGCCTCCCAGAGGTTCAAACACTTGTTTCCCAATACAAAATATTACTTCAACCTTTGTTGCTTTCATTTCTTTGTTTTGATTGATTTTATTCTATTTTTTTGTTTCATTGTATTATGTCTGATGGTATAGGCAACTACTTTGAAGATATCAAGAGGCATTATGGTAGCCACAGTTGTTTTATTATTATCTTAAAGTCCTATTTTGCTTGTATTTTTTATTGGTTTTATTCTGTACCATTTTGCTTGATTTTATTATACCTAATGGTATGGGGAGTTATTTTGAACATAACAAGAGGCATTATGTTAGCCATTATTGATTTTCTTTTATCTTGTTTTGAAGTCATGTACCATGTTCATTGTTTTATTTTGATTAACTCCATTCTGTTCTATTTCATTTGGTTTTATTCTCTTCAAAATAAAAAAAAGATTTTTTTAAAAACCCAAAATATCATTGTACTTTTGATTAATGACACCCAAGCTGCCCACTGAAAAGGCACAAAAGCTCTGCTGCAATATCTGACAGAAACTGGTTATGAGAAAGAAACTCCACAGGTTTCATGGAGCTGCTTAATTCTATATAATCTGGATCACTGAGTTCACAAAACAATGATGTTTATTCAGACTGTCAGTCCCTGGGAGCATCCAGTGGCCTACATGTGCAAATACTTGGGCCCACTTTGCAGTTTTTGCTTCCATGCTATAATAGCCACTGTCTTTCTGATCAAGAGAACTGGCAAGCTCAACTTAGGCCAAGATGTAGTTGTCCAGGTGCTACATGCCATATTGGATCTCCTGAATAACTGTAAACCAATACAGATGCTGAGAATACCATGTCTATGGATGGAAGTAGCTGTGTTAGGAGTGGAGTCTGACAAGCTAGATATGTTCTGGTCACCTTTGACAAAGTTATTTTGGCCAAAGTTCTCCTGCTGTTGCTGTTTAGAAACCTGCCACCAGTGACACCAAACCTGTGTGCCTAAGATCCCTCTGGGGAACCAACTGACTGAAACACCAACTCCAGTCAGAAAAACTTTGCCCAGTACTGCCAGAAAATCAGAGGCAGACCTGTGTCCCTACTCTTTGTTCTATAAGCTCAAGCCAAAGCTCTGGCACCCATAACCCTGCAGCCAGCTCAGGCTTCAGCATCAGTGTCACTAGCCCTCACCTCCCTCCACTTAAAGATATGCAGATAGACTTAGTGCTCCTCTATACCTACGTGGGATGCACAAGGTATTTGCTACCTGAACTGTGAGGACAATAAAAGTTAATAGGATCCTGCTGTAAAAAACCATCCCTAGGTACGGCCTATCCTAGACTATTGACAGTGACAGCGGGCCTACATTTATAACAAAGACAACCAAATAAAAGCTACATGTATCATACAGATCACAAGCTCTAAAAAGTTGAGAAATCAAATATATCCCTACAAAAACAGCTTGTAACTAGCTCCACAAAAGTTTAGCTAAAAGATCAGCTATATCTTTAGGCACACACATATAACCCAGGTACATATTAATCACTGCTTCGAGTTTCAGAAATCCAGATTTAGATTCACCATACCAGAGTTCTAGAGAATTTACTTGGACTAGACAGCTCCTCTGGGGCTTACTGTGAAGAGACATGCACTCAAAGCCCTGCTGTAATCACTGGACACTGACTAGTCCATGCACAGCTAAAGCTTGAGGACACTTTTCACAGGGTTATTACATACCTGAATGCATTACTCTCCTTGACTTTTGTACCTTTTAAGATTGCTTACCGCAGCTCTTGCTTTGTCTTAGATCTATGGATATTTGCCTCAAGAGAATAGAAAATAACTGGTAAAGCCCTTATAAATGATAAAGCTTTGATGATCATCCAAGGCACATTGGATGCTCTCCAAATCAGATTAACTCCTTCACTCCCTTGTCAGAGTTGGCTTAGGGAGAAACCTTGTAACAAGAGAAACAAACTACAAACTCCTGGTGAACATTTTCAGTCTTAAGGACTTTTGTTAAGGCCCATTCTAGGTCCACCGACAACTCCAATGTTACTGTCTCAGAAGATTACATATAACATGCCCAACAAAAATTTGCAGGGAAAGTAAAAGCGGGAGGAGATGTAGCAGAAAATGCCCTTCCAGCCAAAAGACTTCAGTTTGTTAGTTGCCCAGGTTATAGTTCCAATTACAGCTCCTGTTATTATTTTTTAGAAACGACTGGTCACTGTGATGCATAATGTAAGAACCAATTCCCAATTAGCAAGCCATTCTGTCTATGTACTTCTTGCTTGCTTATCCCATATAAACCCTGGACCACCAGAAATCAGGGTGTGATATTTTGGGAATGATCCCAATCAGTGCCAATCAATGCAAAATAAATCTGCCTCCAAATCTTGGGTATTGTTTCAGTGTTTCTGTTTGCAGTGGCATTGTCTGTTAATGTCAGTCCACTTTTAAAAGTATCAGTTACTGAAAATTCAATTTATCTCTAATTATTTCCTTGTAAGTGAATTGATTTGCTACTGTGAAATTTGAAAAAAAAATCAATGTTACTGAATGTCCTTGTCAATGTCTTCTCATTCCTGTCTCCTTAGCTTCAGGCCTGTTGGTCTTTAAGTGCTGCTCTGGGTTGGAAAACAATTTGAAGTGGTTATTATCATCAAGAGAAGACTATTTTTCATTACCTATTGTAAGTTTTAAAATTGTCTCTGTTTAGAGCTTTCGTAGATGAAATTATTTCATCTACTGTGTTGCATTCTGACTGAATGGCTGACTGAATCTCAATGACCAGCTACCCATATCTCTGCTTCAATGGCAAATACATTTCTTAAGAAATTGAATTTTAGGTCAGTTTTACAGGACTTATCTTTTTAGAGCAATTATTAGATTTCTAAACTATTTTAACTTTTTCATAACTCCTTTCTTTACCTACTTCATATATGGTATTTTGTTCAAAGATATCTTGTTTGAATCTTGTTTCTGAGTAAATGATTTTCAATATGACCTTAACTTCTTTGTAAAGTAGGAATACTTATAATAATTTCATAGTATTCACAGGAAGTCCTACCATTACACCAGGCACAGAAAGGAAGTGTCCTTCCAATTCTTGCTTTACACTTAGAGTGATTCATGTAGAACAATAGAATAGATTCCCATTCCTGTTTTTGGGTGTATGAATCACTCATAGTAAGATACATTATGGTAAAGTAACCAGAAAACTCCAAATCTTACAGGCTGAATGAAATCAAGATTTATATCTCATTCATGCTACTATTCATTACAGACAGTTGGGACTAGGAAAGATGGTGACTAGAATATGAAGGAAAAGTAGACATATGGAACCATGATCTTGAGGATGATTTGGGGAGTGAAGGGAAAATAAATTTTATTTTGCTCTCCATTACAAGGATCAATACTGGCTACCCAACCCAGAACCCAGCTTAGTTATAAGGGGTAGAGGACAAAGTCTGGGGAGAGGCTCCTAACGGCCATCTGGAAAGTATATCTTTTACAAATGAGGGTGGTTAGGTCAGAAAAGACACAGGACTTTTCCAATTCTAACACATCACCAGGAGCACAAGTAATAATGAATGTAATAAATTATTCTACCCATCATAGATTGCTAGTGTTCATGAACTCTTTCCACTTTATATCATGCTCCTCCTGCATAAAACTGAGATCAGATTCCATGTCCTAAACGCACAAGGCCAACCCAACTTACTCCTCTTTTTAAGATGATTCTTTTAAAAAGTCAGCAATTTTTCAGCTTTATAGTTAGCTTAGTAGAATTACACCATCAAATAATTCTATCAAGTCATAATTGGGGTTAGCAAATTTCCATGTAAAGTCAAAGCAAATTGTTTTTCTGTGTGATATTTCTCCTGACTGTGCTAAGGTGCTTTATTGCATTATTAAACCATAATATACTATGAGTAGGCAGACATGGATAAATAAAATACTTCTATTGATCTGAAATACGATTGTAATAACTTTCTCTTCTAGTTGAACCACTGCACAGAACATAATTAAGTAAAGAATCTGCTGGGAGATATTGTAAAATAAAAAGAGAAATTTAACTCTGACATAATATTTTTCTGAAAAAAATAGATTGAATTACACAGGGTATAGCTCCAAAATAAATATGTAGATTTTTTTTGATATTACAGCCATTATGGAAAAAATTAATTTATTCATTTAAGTTACTTAATGTAGACAGAATATGTATACAGGTGTTGTTATGGTGATACATTGTGCCAACTTTAGAAGTTTGGAAATTTAACTAAGAGACTCAGCAGGGAGTCAGGATTCTTACTTTGTAAACATCTCAAACTGTGCAGAAGGTGAGCAAGGAGAATTTGTGAGTACTACATCCACCCTGGAGGAGGGGGTGGCCTGGGTACTGTGTAAGGAAGGGAAAGAGGCTTGCTTTATCTCCACTATTTTAATTAAAAGGGAGTAAAACACAACAGTAAAGTGAAACAAAACAAAACAGTAATAGGAAAGTCAGAAATCCACAACTGTAAGTATATTACATATTGTTATCCTCTAGACAGTTATTCAGACCACTTTTGCTGTTGTTGCTTTGCTGTATTCTACCACCTTCAAGTGTTGTCCCTGTGCCATGTCACCATGCCTTGGGGCCAGCTGATTATGGCCTGAAAATTCCACAAAGAGTGAGCTAAATAAGCCTTTCCTTCCTTCATTTTAGATATTAAGTATTTTGCCCCAGCAATGAGAGAACAGTAACCAAGACATAATTTGGTACCAGAGAGATGTGGGATCATTGTGACTACATGTGACCATGTGGTCCCAGAGCTTTTGGAAATGGCTTGTGGAGAGATTTTGGAGATTTTGCCTGAAAGTATACAACTGGAATGCCTCAGGCTATTCTGTATGGGAGATTCTGGCCAGAGCTCAGAAGGTTAATAGAAATCCTCCTAGTAAAGACCAGGCTTAGGAGATTTCCTATGGAAAGGACTGCATTAGGTAATGGACTCCAGATGATGTATGTTGTGGCTTGGTAAAAAGTTCATCTGCATTCTGCTTGTTTCCAAACACTGTCTGAGATTGAAAATAAGGGTAGTGGACTAATTAATCTGGCAGAAAAAAATTTCAATACAGTCAAATGTTGAGGCTGTAGCAAAGCTATTGATGGGGACTTTTAGATAGATTTATATTGAGAACCAAGGTAAAAGAGCCCAACAGGATGATTTAAAGTACTGTGAGTTTGACCAGAAAGGAAGCTCCAATAAAAGTATGGACTGCAAAGACAGAACTGATGAAATCTTGATTATTGAGAAGGAGTAGAATAGAAAAGATGGCTTGAAAACATCACAAAAAGCAGCAAATCTCAAACCTTTGCAACTTCAAAATTCTAAAAGTGATAGACTTTGCTTTGAGATGAAACCCATAGAGCAGTATGTTCTAGAATGGTGGTGGCTGCACCATCTTCCAAAATGGTGGTAGCATAGAAAATTTGTTCCTCAGAATTGAATTCAGAGTGCATGGTGAGCCAAGCTCTCAACTCCTATAGCCAATAGAGAGGAAAGCCTGGCTACTGCTGCAAATGGCAACAGACCTTGGCATCATCCATGTGGCTCTGGTTTTAGTGCATATAGAATGCAACAGTTCTGAGTTTTAAAAGGCTTCCGCCCTGATTCTAGAAGGCTTAGGAGGCCAGGCAGTGTGCCTCTGGGAGGGCAATGTGTGAAGCTATGTGTGAAGCTGAAGGTACAATGGATACCCCAGCAGTTTGGAAAAGCCAGGAGCATGGATCATCTGTGGCTGCCATGCAAACAGGTTGCTAGACAGAGGAGTGTCATGTGACATCAACCTGCTAAACATATAAATAAATGTGCTGTGCTGTGTCTCCTTTTCTCCAGTCTGGGGAGAGGGCCCTACTTGACCTCAGCTTTCTGTATTCTTACTCATATGTATTTCTCCATCCTTCCACCATGCTTACCCCAGGAACTTTGAGAGCTGCACTAGACAAGGCAGGAGCTGAGCACAACTGACATATAGACTAACTGGGGTGTTAGTCAATAGTGTGTTAAGGTCTCCTGTTATAATTGCGTTATTGTTTATTTGATTTTTCATTTCTGATAATACTTGCTTTGTATAGCTAGGTGTGCTGGAATTTGGTGCATATATATTTAAGATTGTTATTTCTTCCTCTTGAAGTTTTCCCCTAATTAATATGTAGTTACCTTCTTTATCTTTTGGATCATTCTTGGTTTGAAGTTCACATTAGCTGCAAACAGAATAGCTACCCCCACTTTGGGGGGGTTGTGTTGCATGAAGTATTGTTTTCCATCTTTTGACTTTCAGTCTATAGTTTCCTTTTGGGTTAGATGGGTTTCTTGTAGACAGCATATGGTTCGATGTTGTTTCTTTATCCATTCTACCAGTCTGTTTCTTTTGATTGGTGAATTGAGGCCATTCACATTAATGGTTGTAACTGTTATATATTGGTTTATTGTTGACATGTTATCTTTCTGCTGTTGTATCTTTACCTTTCCATTCTGTTTAATTGTCTGCCTTGCTTAGTGTTTTTTTCCTATGTGTATCTAGAATGTCTTTCAGTATTTTTTGTAGGGTTGGTTTGGTGATCATGAAGTTCTTCAGCTGTTCTTTGTCATGGATGTATCTTATTTCTCCATCCATTTTGAAGGACAGTTTTGCAGGGTATATCAGTCTGTGTTGGAAGTCGTATTCCTTTAGGATCTGACTTCATTGTTTGTGTTAAGAAGTCTGCTGTGATTCTGATAGGTTTTCCTTTATAGGTGATCTGCCTTTTCTCTCTAACAGCTTTTAATATTCTGTTCTTATGGTGGATTTCTGGGATGGTAATTATATGTTTGGGTATAGTTTTATTTTGGTTATGGCTACTTGGAGTTCTATATGCTTCACTAATCCAAATGTCAGTTTCCATTCTCATGTTTAGGAAATTTTCAGCTGTTACTTCTGTAAATAGACTCTTGATATCACTTGTGCTGTCCCCTTCTTTTTCCCTATTAATTTTATGTTGTTTTTCTTTGCATCATCTTGCAGCTGTTGAATTGTTATTTCCTGATTCCTTGTTATTTTTAAAAGATCTTTCCTTTCCTGTTTACTAGCTGCAATCTTATCTTCAAGGTCTGAAATTCTATCTTCACTTTTGTTGAGGCAGTTTTGGAAACTTTCAATAGAATTTTTTATTTTCTGTATATCTCCTTTAATCTGCTTCATGCATTCTGTTTGTTTCTTATAGTGTTCATTCAGGGATTCTATCTGTTTGCTTTGTTCCTCTAATTTTTTAACTGTGTCTTCTTTAGATGTGATCACTATTTCTTTCACTACTTTTATCATTTCATCTTTTACCTGGGCAGTTATTTCTGATTTGAGTTTCTCTGTAGCTTCCCCAAGTTGCTTCTTTATTTCAGTTGATATTTCAGTCATTTCAGGTGTATGGCTTCTATTTTCTTCTATGTACATGGCTCCTAGGCTTTCTTGGGATGGGCTGGAGGTTTGAGATTGCATTTTGGTCTTTTCTTGTCATTTTCCTATATTTCTGTGCTTCAAGAAGTGTTCCAAAGCTTCCCAGAGCATGTTGGAAATCACCTCCTGCACCCCCTGCTCTTGGGACTTAATGAAGGTCACTGAGCATGGCCCAGTCAGGCCTGCAGGACCTCTGGAACCTAGTCCAGTGTTCCAGGGAGCTGGATGAGAATGCTGGGAGTGATGGTCTCAAACTCTCCCCAGGCCAGTGCCAGTGGGCTGAAGCCCCCTTTGCATGGCCCCGACCCCCTGACTGAAAGAAGGCCCCTGGGCATGGTCCACTGAGGCCCTGGAAACCTCCTGATCCCAGTCCAGTGTTCCAGGGAGCTGGACGGGAACTCAACAGCTGGGAGCAATGTTCTCAAACTCTCCCCGGCCAGCACCAGTGGGCTGAACTTCCCCTCTTGTGGCCCCAGCCTCCCAGACTGAATGATTACATTTTTAAAGTTAAGGTATTGAGAAACTCTAAGAGATTTTGATATAAGAATTCTGGTATTTGGTTAACAATTGAAAGGTATAAGACCCACAGAAAATAAAACACAATACAAAATTAGGCATTCTCCAAATATTAAATACTCAAAAGTATTTTCCTTTTTTTATTTGTCCTCTCTGGCATTTGATAATTATAATTATTATATTGTTATAAAGTCCCTTGTTCTTTACATTCTTTGACCTGAAAAAGGCAAAGAATAAAATATTTATTTAATAGAATTTAGTTACAACTTAAAAAAACATCCTAAAAGGTATACCCTATCTTCACAAATTTACACCTTTTATGAAATGATCCAAGAAACAAACAGATACACAAAAAGACTTCATAATAAAAGTTGTGCTAGGAGAGTAAGACAAGGACGCTAAATTTTTGTCCCTTCATTTTTAATGGATATTTTTTCTTCTAATTAGTCTTAGTATTTTACTACTAAAAAATTTTCCAGAAAAAAATGATATATACATATTATAAAACTTGACTTAAAAATATGGCAAGAGACAGCCCTCGAGTGCCCATCACTAGCCCCTCTCCTCTGGGCCTCAGACCACACTCGAGGCAGCATTCCAGTTTCCCTTTGTTGAGGTTTGGCCAGACTGCTGCAGTCTGATGCACTGCAGCAGGTCCTCCTAGAGCAGTAGGCCCTCTGGCCCTGGAACCTGGACTGATGTGGTTGCCTAGGCCCCGCCTGGCCAGGCCCAGCTGGGCCCTGGACAGAGACAGGGCAGAGCATTATTCATGCACTGACCAACCTCAGCAGCCCAGGCATAACCTCAGGGAAGAAATTCTCCCACCAGCATCACCAGCACTACTTCCCAGAATGGTGAGAATAAACCACCACAGGCCATTGTGAACCCCCAAATCCTGACGCATGTTATCAAAGGATTTGTGATCCAGGAGGAAGCGGAACCCTTCCCAGTGGGACACTCTTCCTTGCTGGTGGAATCTCAAGAAGTATGCACAAGGGTTCTTGTCTGAGAAATTTCCACGTCAGGGCAATACCACCACCACTGACTCTGAGATGAAGGAGCCCTACCTGCAAGAATCCAAAGAGGAGGGTACTCTCCTCAAGTGTGAACTCTGTTGCCAGATGGACTTGGTCTACAAGTTGAAGTTGTTCAAGCACTTCTGTTCCATGGCTTGCGCAAAAAGATAATGTGGGAAGCGCCTAGTGAGTGGGACTTTTCCATTCAGACCACAGCAAACTGCAGAAGGCAGGGGCTACAACTCACAACTGCCGCTGAGCCAGCAAAGCCAGTCTGTTGACCCTTAGCAAGGATACCAAGCACTGTACCCCTTTCTGTTACTGCTGTATTGCAGCTGATGCACAGCCAGGAAGACACCAGCCATTGCTCAGATAACTCAAGCTATGAGGAATGCCTGTCACCCATTTCAGCCAGCTCTTCCACCTCCCATCTGGTAGGCATGGGACACCACTTCTTACCAAGTGATCCCAACAAGTAGAATGGAGATGATATCTATGAATTGATCTGCTCTCTGCCAGGATGCCAGGACATCACAGAGGAATTTGTGCCTGGGAGACTGATAGACAAACCCTGCTGCTGTTCAAGAAAGACCACCTGTTGCCACGAACATCCAAGTGGAGCCTGCCCTGAAATCCCCGCGCATCGACATGCTGAAGGACTCCTAGGGCTGGCAGGGCAGCCGGTTGGGCTCAGAGTTCCCAGATGGGCACAGCTAGATAGGTCCAGGTACCTCCTCCATGCTTCTCAGGGGCCTTTCATTTCTTTGTGGGGGCATAGAGACAGGCAGCACAGAAGACAGGGCTTTATGCTTGTGAATATTGATAACACTGGTTTCCTCCAAAGTCCCAATACTCTAGCCCCTATTTCTTTCCCCCATTTTCCAGGGTGTCTATAGTCAGGGCAGCCAGCAAGCCTGGGTAGGGTCCTTGAAGGCCTTGCCTTCCACCTCCTTCTCCAGGCTTGGTTAACTGTGAATTTCCAGCTTCTCATCCTTCAGCCTGTTTTGGCAGTGAAGTGGTTCTCCCCTTATACCCTGTACAGGTAAAGAGAGAAGCTGGACCCAGTTTGGCCATGCCTGCTGGCATAGACACCTAATGCTGTGTGTGACTGTGTGACTGTGTGGGAGCCTGACTGACAGGCCACAAACTGCCCTGTGACATCTCCAGATGTTTTGCAGCAAATAGTCGCTTAGTGTTTTGTCCTGGGCTCCACTCTGCCTGAGGATGGGGAATAGAAAAGAAGGGCAGTCCCTGTGGGGATTAGATTTCTTCTCCAGACACGTCAAAAGGTCTCTGAAGCTCCTCCCTACCCTGCGATGTCCCTGACTGCCCTGCTGTCTCACAAGCAGCATCAAGGAAGTTGCTAGTGGGCTGGGCCATGTAGTCCAGGGGCTGAGCCAGGCGGAGCCTCCTGCACAGCCTGCCTCTTCCCCTGGGAGCCCTGTGGTGGAACCCAAGAACTGAGGAGCAAGAATAGCCAGAGGAGGATGCGTAAAGAAGGCAGCCTTTGACTTCTCACTCCCACATTTCTCTGCTTATAAGACTTCCTAGCAGCAGTTAACACTGGCTGAGGAGGAGGCTGGGCAGGAGGACGAAGACCCAAGACCATCTCTCACTTGCCCGGTTTTCAAGCTCCCAGGAAAAGAGTCTGATTCTTCTTGGAAGGGTTGGGCACTGTTCTCAGCTTGTTCTATTCCCAACCCACACTCCCAGGCAGGATTGGAAATGAAGGACTTTTTTTTTAACCTTTTGTTTTTTAAAAAATCTGTAAAACTGAAAAAAAAATGGCAGAAACAGTGCAACATCATACTTAAGACAGCATCGAATGCAGATGATATTCTACTGTGCACACTGTTTTGAGACTCACACCAAAGAATATAATTTAAACCTTATAAAATGCAAGCTGACAAGAGACAAGAGATTTCAAACAGCTGGTCTGATTTCAAATGATATTATAATTTACTTTATTAATTTCAAGCACTGCTAGTAAGTATAGTACCTCAAGCTAACTCAAGAAATCATAATTAATAAATATTTTCATATTTTTGGTGGCAAATATAATTATTTTTAAATATGTATTGGTTCAGTCAGTAAATCTGAAAATACATTATGGTGTTTATTTTTCCACTTGTGTGTAGATGATTATATTCAAATGACACCATTTTGGACCTCCAATTGTGATTTTAGCCAAATTTCTTGCAGTGATTAAGATGTTCTGTTACCCAATGTTGTGCTCTCATAGACACATGCTCAAGCTTACAGGTTACATTATAACTCGTGCATGACATTAGTTAATTGGTTTGATTAAAACAACGTAACAAGGCAAAAAGAATTAGCTTTTATCTGTATTTGATAATTATGTTCTAGAAGATACCTTTATTGCCAAATATAGGGCATTATCCCATTGGGCTTTATTCTAGAGTTTTATGAAAATAATGTAGGTTTATAATAAATTTTAAATTCTATGAGCTCTTTTGTGTGACTTCTTTCTTTTGTTGACTTGCTAATCTAATCAATATATTTTTGTCTTACTGAAAGTCAGTCAATCAGAAGAAAATAGGAAGTGAAGGTTGAGTCTGGTCACATAAAGTAGATAAAAGTTTTGTCAACATCCTTAAGGGATGAACAAGGGGACATCTTCAAAGTCCGGGGAACAAAAATCTCAACAGTTCCTCAGAGAGCCAAAAGTTGCTGTTAAAATTCAAGATCCTGTCTGTCATAGTTTGGATGTGGGATGTTCTCCAAAGTCCCATATATTAAAGGCTTGGTCTCTACCTTGGAACTGTTGAGAAGTGGCTGATACTTTAAGAGGTGGAACCTGGTGGGAAGAAGTTAGGTCATTGAGGTGGAGGGCGTGAGACCTCAGTCTCTTTCTTCCTCTGTCTTTCTTATCCCAGTTATCGTAAGGTGAGCATAATCTTCTAAAATGCCCCCTTCCATGAATATTGCCTTGCCTCAGACCCAAAAGCAGTAGGACTAAATGCCAAAGTTTTTATCCCAAATAAGCTTCTTTTAAATTTATTAGCTTAGGTACTTTATTATAGTAATGGAAAATAGACTAACACATGCTTGTACCCTTGATGTCAATTACAAGGACAACTAGACTCTAAACAGTCATGGTAAAAATTATTACAATAGAAACAGTATTTTCTAACCACATCAGAATACCACTGTAAGGAAAACTGCAAAAATGGAAAGTGCTAACATGTCCAAATCAAATTAATAGTCTTTGGAGGAAAAAAATCCAAAAATTTAATCCAAATATGGTCACTACTGACCCTGTGTTGTTGGACATGAGTTTAGTTGCTTCAGGAACATAACCTCATTTTTAAGAAAACACGTGGCCTGTCTCATTAGATTTGTGAGGGTCAAATAAGCTTATATATACAGAAACCAGTATCACATTTTCTTCTACTTGTAGTCAATAAATATCATAAATTTTTATCCTGTATAATATATAATAGCAAAGAGCAGAAATAAAAATAAAATTCTAAGTTGAACAGACTTTGGCTCATAATTCAGTATACTCAGTTTCAGTAAGATATTTGGAAAAGAATTACCCTATAAAAATGTCCCTATAAAAATAACCCACAAAAAAACAATACCATCATTCTTTTGCTGTTCTGAGTAAAGCCAGCCATTTCAACTGCCAATCCAGCTTCTTATCCTTCAGACACAATAACCCCATTACACATACACACAGCAAATAAAGATTGAAAGATCAACTACAAGGTACTATAAACCAGAGCACATGCCCTTCACCCCAAATAGAATAGCTGTAAGGATAAAGTGAGTTATGTATGATTTACAAGGGTCTCTACGTAAAACCAAAAGCAGCAATGTGATAATGCATGAGATAAAAGGCTGTAGAGCCATTCTCTAATGTTGGCAAAAAAACAGAATGTCTAACCAGGACAGATTATATTTTTCAAAATGACTAGAACATCTCTCATCCTCTGTGTTTGTCTCCAGCATTCCTTTTATCCACAGGTGGAAGTGATATTTCCTCCCCTCAAATCTGGGTGGACTGTGACTAAGGCACAGTAACATACTGTGATCTGTGAGTCTTGGTCAGAGAAAAAAAAATTTTTCTCCTACTTTTTCAGGAAATATGTCTTTTTAATTCAGTCATATTGTTGCAAAAAAGCCCAAGCAGCTACATGGAGTTAGAGGCCATGAATAGATGATCTGGCCCAATATCGCCTTCTGAAGTTCCATCCCATGCATATCATAAAACCCCAGTGGTGTCAGTGGGACATAAAGCAAATAAAACAGTTTTTGTCAGCATTTTTAAGGGATGAACAAGGAAACATCTTTCAAAATCCAAGAGACAAAAGTCTCAAAGACATTCTCAGAGAGTCAAAAGTTGCTGTTATAATTCAAAAGCCTATCTGTTGTAGTTTGGATCTGGAATATCCCCCAATGTCCCATGAATTAAAGACTTAGTCTCTATCTTGGCACTATTGGGAAGTAGTTGATACTTTCAGAGGTAGAGCCTGGTTGCAGGAAGTTAGGTCCTTGAGGGGCTGGAGAACCTTCCAAGGACTCCAGAGCTAGCTTGGTGAGATTTCAGGCTTAATGAACCAAAGATAAGCCATGTCTAGTCTTTACTCTCTGAATTTCTGGTTCACAAAACACCACAGTTGCTGTATTACACAATAAACATAAATGGTTATTCAATAATTGTAAATGAATTTCACCTTTGCATTAAGTCTAAGCAATTTCTGCTGAGAGAGTTTTCATTGTTCAGGAAATCTTAAAACTATGAGTATTCTAGGAAGTCTACATAAAATATTTTTTAAAAATTATTTTTGCATCAATATTAAAATAAATGTATAGATATCCAATAGGGAGCCATGGAAAAGTTTGTTTACTATTTTGTCAACCACAATGTTTCCTACCTGCTTTACAGGACAAAAAGCAAATTAAAATAATTAAAATTAACCATTTACCAGTCCAATTATATAAATACAGGATGACCAAAAGTTTTATATTTTTTCATTAATTTTTGTAAAATAATATAATGGGAAATCAAAAAATGACTTTTTTTGATTAATTAACTCATTGATTTTTCTGTGTATAGTATATCTCAAAATACTGAATACACAACATTATAATCTAGATGGCAGTATCTAGTCTCCTAAATTCTTTTTGCATTATTATCTTTCTTTGAACAGCATACTTTCCACTGTGGTGTTGACCTTTCCTTTCTTTATGTGGGTAATATAATTTCAATAAAATGTCCATTCACTAAATGTTAAGGTTGAAGATGTCAGTGTTAGACATCCTGGTTGGCATTATGCTCTCCCATTGTTTTCAATTATTTGGTCTATTAGACCTAATCTAAATTGTAAATGAGTTTTGAACTCCCTTATTTTGAAGAAACGACAAATGAGTTTCATATTGTTCGGTCCAGAAGGTACATAAGTATTTCATAATAATATTTTTCCTCACTTTTTGAATACAAGACAGCTTTTTAGATGTTGATCAGCTCTGTCAAAACCACACATAGAATTATTATAATCATTGACCACCATTGGAAATTTTTTAGTTTCAGTTCTTCTTTGAAATTCTATCTCTGTATTATGACTACTCTACAATAAGGAGATGTCTTTTTAGTCTTTCCATTTCACAGAACAGACTTTTCCCGTCTGATATGGTAACATTTCTACATTTTTCAATTTTTCTTTGGCAAATCTTTTGCTACTTCTTCCTATTCAGTCTCTGTGCCCCAAACATGTCCATTTTGTATTGTAAGAAAACAAAAAAGAAAAGAAAAAAATCACCGAGTTCTGGAGAAGTCTAAAAATTGTGTCTAATTTTTATTTATATATTTATAATAAGACTTTTTGTGGACTATGGCCAAAAATTATAGATTATTTTTTACAAGTACGATAAACAAGAATTAGTAAAAGAAAGTAACCAAAATTTATTATTAAATTTCACTTGTAACAAACACCAAATCCAAATACAATGTTCTAATTAAAAAACTATGCAAAAAATAATCATACAAGTATAGAACAGACATACAAGTATATCTCATGCAAATAAGAATCCATGGTTGAAATGACAGCTGCCTGGTTGATGCTTGAGACAGTTAGTACATAAACAATTCTGCAACCTCAGTGATGCTTGGGGTAAACTGTGAAGTGGTTAAACAGAGAACAATTAGTATGAAAAGAATAAGTAAGATAAAAGTGAAAGACGCACAAAAAATAAACCCATGTCAGAGGGATAAAACATTAACACAAAGTGAAGCTGACGATAGTAGCATTAATAATAGTAATAATTAATGACCAACTGGAGATCTCAGAAGGCAACAAAAAGAACACTTTTTAGAATCAAATAGACATGTAGGTAAATTTGTGCACCATCCTTCATAAGTTTGTCATCTTGGACATAACACTAAAAATGTTATCAAGCTTAGTCCTTACAATCACAAGATGAAAATATGGTCTGTTGTGCAAAGTGATATTGGGGACCACAAATTATTAATTGAGTCTAGGAATGTCCAAGGTGGTTCTTGTCCTGCCCTTGGGCCAGACTGGAATGTGGAAACTCAGCTGTTTGTGGTCACAGCTGGAAGCCTTAGGGCTAATGACTGCTGTGGCACTCCCAGGGCAAGACAAAACCTGCTAAAGACAACCAGGAAAACTAAATTTCCTTGTTACTGGCCACCCCCCTGCATCTTGTCCTTGTCCTTGTCTTTGCAAGAATGCTTTGATCTTCTTAGCCTTAGGAAGACATTACTGTTCCCAGAAACACTCACTGCCCTTCTTCACTCATTGTCAGAAAAAACACCAAAGGTCTGAGTGCCTACTGGCCTTTTGTGCCTACAGAGCAACTAGTGGCCCAGATCTCTGCTATGCAGCCCTCTACTTTGTCTCTTGCTCTTCTTTCCTGTCATGCGCTGTAACCCAGGCAAGAGAGTGGAACCTACTCCTAGGGTTTCCAACAAGGTGGTTGTGCAAATTTAAAGAGATGAAGTTATCTGTAGTACAAACACAGTACATGGCACAGAGCAGCCTATGAACAACATTGTCTGCTACTATAATATATGAAATAGGTGCCTTTCCCCTTACAAGTATTCGAAAACACAGATCCATATGTATTTGTACTGACTTGGTCTCATTGTGAGTCTCCCTATGGGCCTATTCTAAATCCCAGTTACTAAACCTATTGAGAATAAAATGATGATAACTTTGCTTAGAAATAAGTTGTTTTACACAAAAGCTCATCTAAAACATCCGGTTATTGTGAAGACAAAATGTGGAAATATGTGGAGGAAGTACTTTGTGAAATGTGATATTAAACAAATATCAGTCATTGCCACTTTTATTCTCATTAGCTTTTCACCAGCCTTTTCTTCTTCAGAGTTTTCTATTGTTTTTTTAACAGAGAAGCTGTCACATAGAAAAATTTTTTTTCTAGATAAAGAGCATGAAAATGGAAGTCTGTGCATTCTCTTATAAAAGTAATTTATCTAAGCAAACAGTGCTCAGTCAATTTCCCTTGGTACCAAAGATAGATGTGACAATATTTCTAGCATGGTTTACTTCACTGGAATTAGAAGAATTTTCCTTGTATCCTTAAAAAAAATTAAAAATTTCATCAGAACATTTGTTAGTAATAAAATTTTGTACTTAGTTTCCCTTTACTTCAACTTATACTTAAACCTCTTTTGAAGCAATAGCCATAAAAGCAGAAAGTTGTGCATAAATTCTCTAAAACTATAAACTTTACTAAATGAGAGAACTCCAAAGTATTGGGATTTGTGACAGATCTCGGGCACAACTTGTTAGGTTTTGGGTGCGATTGAGAAATACAGAGATAAGAAAAAAAAAAACCTTTGTTGCTGGTGCAAGAGGTCTGCAGAGATTGTGAGAACCCTCAAAGGAGACAAAGTCAGGAAGATGCTTTTGTCGGATTGGGATGGGATGGGACTACGTGAATGGATAGGTCATTGTGTTGGGAGAGGACTGGAGGACCTTTGGCACTGGGGGTGAAGACTGCATGAGTGGATAGTGTGGGAACAGGATTGGAGGACCTTTGGTGCAAGTTTATTTGGGACTGGAAGAACATGGACATTAGTGTAGGAGAGATATACTATTGTTTTGGGGTTTAGTACTATGTTAAGCAGGTACCATGTTAAGCCTGGCGGAGTCTCATAGGAGTGGAACCCATCACAACTGGGTATTCCATCCTAGTGTAATACACAAATAATTGAAGAAATTTTTATTATCATTTTTATTTTGAACTTCTCAAAATCATTCTCACAGAAAATAAATTTTAAAAAATGAATAAAATTGTTGACAAAAATGTTTTCTACTAGGTTTTCTCTAATTTAATCACAAGACAGAAAATTTTAAAAGTGAATCACATTATATCACTCTGTTTTATTTCGAGAGGACCTGTTATTCCAGTCATTTCTTAACCATAAGCATTAAATTAGCATGCAAAAAATTTAATTTAATGTCAATATGTTGATTCATATTATTCTACAAATTTCTTCCAAAATCTGCTCTGTAGCAACAGAGCAAAGTATGTCTACTTTGTATATTGGGCCAGCCAGGGTGTGGGTACTCATTCTCTTGCTCAAGGTTTGTATGGGATGGGTTGCAGCTGTGACTTGATTCTGTTTAGCAGGTTGTCTGCCTCTTTTTCAGGAACAGATTGCAGGACTTTCCATGTCAGAGGGAGGAAACTCTCCTGTGGATAACTGCTGGCAAGCTCAGATTTTGATCTGATGCATTGTTTCATCAGAAGATAAAGCACCAGCCCCTTCTCCTTGCCATTTTCTACAGTTACCTAAATAGATGTCATTCAGAAAGAGGACAAATTTGGTGCACAGATAAACCTGGGTTAGCAAAAATAGCTCTGTCGTCTAGTAGTTATGTAATCTTTGGCACAACCCTTAACAGTGCTGAGCTTCAGTTTTCTAAGTGTTAAAATGGAATAATAACAAACATCCTATGTGTGAGGAGAGCATAAATAAATGAAAACTGCTATAAGGCACAGAAAACCATAGTGAAAAGGTACTCAGAAAGCACATTTCCTTTGTGAAATATCTAGCAAGGCGTTTGTTTCCATTATGCCAATAAATGCTTCAAACCATGCTGAAAAGGACCATATGGCCATCTTAAATTTGTTCTCATTTTAATTTTACTAAACCTAGGGCATTTCTAAAGGCACAAGTGATGCCATGATATTAAAGGGAATCAGAGGTGACATTTAAATGAATAAAACAAAAATATCTCTTGAATTCAATGTTTCAATATCTTAAGCCCTGAGCATTTTATTATGTATCCTTGTTATTTTCAGCATGCAATGATTAAACATCCTTCCTAAAGAAATGTTTAGTACTATATGGGAACAACTTTGGTTGTCACAATTGAGAAAGTGTCTTTGACATCTACTGGGCAAAGTAGAGGCACAGTGCTAATCATCCTGTAATGCAAAGGGTGGCCTCACACAACAGTTACTTGGCCTACAAAGTTAATAGTGCCAAGTTTAATGTCATTTTAATTCATTCACTTAACAAAGATTTATTGAACAACTATCACACACAAGACATTATGCTGGTGCCAAAAAATAGCCTTGAGTTAGAGTTTGCATAATTATAAAGCTGGGCAATTAAATAAATCATTACATATAGAATATGGGGAAGTACTTTGGAAGACAAGAATGAAAAATTTTTCATATTTCTAGAAGAAAAAAGATACTAAGCTACAGCCAAGGTAACAGATATTGAAAAAAGTGGCTTTTGTAAATCTTTCAAATATATCCATGACAGGTCTATGGCCATGGAAACAAATAAATGCCGAGTTTTAAGTCTGTTAATTAATCAATGAAAACTCACTTCAGTAAACATGCTTCTGAAAATCAACCAGTGACAGTCTCTGCTTTAAATGTCAGTAATTTACTGGGCTCATGCTGGAGAATTCCTTTGTAAGGCTGATACCAGCACACTACCACATCTGTAACTAACTCAGAAATGCTTCTGAACACAATTCAAATTTATGGTGCAAACTTAGGAGACGAGACAATGCTCCATGAGACGGGGACCCAGAAAAAAGCAGGAGTAGCTTACCCATCAACTGCAGAATAGATAAGAAAGATACGGTATTATTATACAATGGAAAGCTACTCAGCTGTAAAGAAGGATAAACTCAAGGCTTTTGTAGGTAAATAGATACAACTTGAGATCATGCTCCTGAGTGAAATGGTTTGGACTCACATGGATGAACATCATGTTGTCTCCCTAGTATAAAAAATTAAGGAGTTAGTGGGATCCAAAATGTACAATAGATATTTTGAAGGTGAAAGGGGAGGACATGTCTAAAATACAGATGGTGGCAGCCATTGTTAATTTCCTATTACCTGGTTTTGAAGTTCTGTATTGTTTTCATTGTTTGGTTCGTTTGGTTTTATTCTGTTTTGTTTTGTTAAATTCTATTATGTATGATGGTATGGGTAACTATTTTGAAGTCCACAAGATATATTATAGTAATCATTGTTGATTTCCTCTTATCTTGTTTTGAAATCCTGTATTGCTTTCATTGTCTTGTTTTGATTGGTTTTATTCTATTCTGTTTCATTTGATTTTATTATGTCTTAAAGTATGGGCAGCTATTTTGAAGATAATATGAGGCAGTATGGTAGCCATTGTTGATTTCCTATTATCTTGTTTTAAAGTCCTATACCAGTCTCATTGTTTTATTTTGATTGGCCTTGCTGTTTCATTTTGTTTGCTTTTATTCTCTTTAAAATAAAAAGAAAAAATAAATCTTGTTTGTATTAATCATTTCTCTACTGAGCCTTCCAAAAGTACCTTCATTTTTAAAGATCATAGAATAAAGGATAAAATTATTGACAATGGTTTCCCATAGACTCAATCACTTTTTTGCTCAAGACTCTTTGATAACCACAAGACACTTCATTACTCTAGCCATTCTCATTACCCCCTTATGGCATTTAACAATGCCCTACAGAACGCTTCATACCTCATACAGGCTCAAACCTATGGTTCTTGAAAGGTTACTCATCAATCCATTGTATAAAAATTGATGGGGAAAATGGAGGTTGGAGTGTGTGATTAGAACTGTGAGACAGTTAAGTGCTGTATTGTTAGTCCACAAGAAAAAGATAAGAAGTACCTGCAAAGAAGTAGATGGATTCAGAATAAACACTACTTTGATTATTTATTTCACCAAGGAATAAGAGACTAGCAGGAACCAAGGAATACCCATATGGGACACGGTGCCATTTATTGGGAAACCAAATACAGGAAGAAAGAGAGATTTGAGGGGAGATATTAGTTTTGTGATATGTTAAATTTCAGAGCTCTGCAGGACAAAATAGAGACATGGAATAAGAATGTTAAAATTTTAGGACAATTTAAAGATACTATAATCATACAACAGTCTAAAAGTACAACAGTGTGAGAATAAACACTACATATTATTTTAAGCCAAGTTGTATATAATTAGTTCAAATCAATACATACTTTGTGCATGGTCTACGTCATTCAAACTGGAATTTCTTGTAGAGTAGTAAATTTCTTGAACATGTCTCCAAAATTACGTACTACATTTCTACATTTGAGTGATGTTTCTGAGACTTCTGTGAAACTTTGATGTTCCTATGGCTATGTTATCCACATTTCTTATGCAATAAACACATTCCTCCCTATATTTTAATCTAGGGAAAAATACATTTATGTACTGTTAGAAATGGCAACAACATGGTTATTTACAAGACACAACTGAGAGAAAAACAAAACAATTAATAATTTTGTTATGTGCTTACTAGAGGATGACACTCGGGGCCGGGAATTTAGTTCAGTGACTTAAGCTCCTGCCTGGCAAGCGCAAGGTCATGAGTTTGGTCCCTGGTACCAAAAAAAAAAAAAAGGATTACACTCAACTATACAGAGGGTACATGTAAAGAACCTAGAGCCTAGAATATTAAATGCTTTGTCCAAAGTCATTGAACTTGGAAATCCGGCAAGTTTCTACTATGTTGTAAGCCAACTGACTACTACAAGGACAGTCCTCGCTTTACATTAGCTGTTTGTGTGATCTGGATCAAGTTGTCTTCAGTTTTCTCCTCTATCAAATGGAATATTAATATACTTCTAGCATCATATGGTTTGTATGGAGCTCCAGTAAAAACATATAAAGAATGAAATTTCTGAAATATAAGTAGTAAATAAAAATTGGCTGGAAATATTTATTATTATTTTTATAATTATATTATTATTTGATATTGCTCAACTGATCCCAACACAACTGCTGAAAACTCTTATGCTGAAGGTTATGGTAGAAACGATGTCCACCATTTACTGAAGATCTGCAATATTCTAGATTCTACACATTCTACTCAGTATATTTTGCACAAGATTTCTGAGCCATACTCCCTCCCCTCCCCCGTATAGTACTCATTCACATATCTTCCTTACAGTCACCCCTCAGCATAATCCACGCTGAATTCACTCCTCATTGCTTCACTAAAGTCAGTTTTATGGGAGTCACCAATGACTTGCCTGACACTAAATTTAAAGGATATTTACATCCAAATTGTCCTTAATTTTCCTCCATCATGTAATATATACCCTTGAAATATGCTTCATTCTTGAAATTTGTGGCATCTCACTCTCACATAAGAGGCCAGTCTTTAATCTCCTTTTTTGGTTCAACATATAATTTTGCATTCTTTTTTATGTATATAAAGTATGAAAACAGATAATTTTTCATTTACACTGTTTATCTTTTTTACACACTATGTTCTTGGTTCTGTGAGATAAAAAGATCAGAGAAAAATAACTATCCAAAACACGGTGTGAGAATGTACTTTGGAGGCTGAGGAAGGACGTGTTCAAGTTCAGTTTCATAAGTAAAAATAACAGAAGATCAAAATATATTAATCAATACTGATAGAACTATAAGGTCAATTAGACAGATATACAATTGTATATATATATTCCAATACATCTGTATCAATCACTGATAGAAAAAGAAAACAGAAAGTTAGTGAGGACACAGAAAATTTGTATGATATCACCAACCATGCTAACCTAATTGGGGCTTGTGGAACAATAACCCTACAATAGAAAATACATATTTTTCATTAACACATATATAATGGTTGATACATTGTGTCAACTTGAACAGTTTAGGGGCTCAGGGTCCTCACTTTATAGATGTACTGTTCAAGAGGAACGCTATGCCTACCCTGGGTTGTGGAGGTAGCTTGCTTACAATACAAGGAAGGAAAAGAAATTTGCTTTCTCCCTTTGCTCTTGCTGAAAGTGTTGGCCCTGTGTCATGCCACCCTGCCTTAGAGTCAGCTGATTATAGACTGAAAGCTCCATGAACTGTGAGCTAAATAAACATTTCCTTCCTTCATTCTGGGTGTCAAGAATTTTGTCCCAACAACAAGAGAAAAGTAACCAAGACAACATAAAATATTTATCAAGACAGAGCATATCCTCAGTTTCAAAACAAATTTGAATTTTAAAAGTATTCAAATAATACAAAATATGTTCCATAACCAGAGTGGAATTAAATTGGAAAGTTAGCGAATTGATGATCTGGGGAAAATTCTCTAAGTACTTAAAAACTAAGCAACAAACTTTTAAATAATAGATGGATCAAAAGGGTAAAAAAAGGAAATTAAAATGCATATTTTAAACCACAAGAAAATGAAAGTAGAATGTGGTATTATTTATGATACACCACTAAGGAAGTACGTAGGAGTAAATTTAGATCATAAAATATTTAGAAAAGAAAAGTTTCAAATCAGTAACAAACTTCTAACTTTTAAAGAGCAAATTAAACTCAGAGTAATAAATGAAAGGAAATGATAACTTTTGGAGCAAAAATTAGAGCAAACATGAAATTCACAAGGTATCTGACCTTCACCCCCCAAACCCTGTATGTTATTGTCATGGTTTATGTTGGTGGCGCCCAGGCCTCATGTATTTGCATTGTGCATTTGTAATTGGTTCATTGTATAGTGCTTGGATTGGTGGTGTCAGTGCTACACCCTCCTACGGGTGGAGCCAGGATGTGATGTAATGGCAGGAAGAAGGAATGTCGCTCTCTCTTGCTGGTTTCCACCTTGCTGTTTGCAGCCACCATGAACTGCGGCCCCACCATGCCACCCTGCCTTGGAGCCAACTGAGCATGGACTGAAACCTCCAAAAACTGTAAGAAATAAACCTTTCCTTTCTCAACTTTGGGCATCTGGTATTTTGTCTCAGCAATGAGTAAAAAGTAACTAAGACAGAATTTGGTACCAGGAGTGGGGTCATTGCTGTGACTATACCTGACCATGCTTTTCGAGAGGCTTTGGAAATGGCTTGTGGGCAGAGTTTGGAAAGGTTAGGACATGTCACCTGGATTCACAGAGCTAGAGCAACTTAGGTTGTTCTGTAGAGGAGATTCTGGTCAGAGCTCAGGAGACCAGAAGGCTAGAAAGCCTGATATTAAAGACTAGGCTTGCGCGGTTTCTGCTGGGAAGGAGGACTGCACTGGTTGTTGGACCCCCTATGATGTGTGTTATGGCTTGGCCGAAAGTTTGTCTGCATTTTGCTCATGCCCAGAGACTTTGCCTGAGACTGAGATTAAGGGTAATGGACTGATTAATCTGGCAAAGGAAATTTCAAGGCAGTCAAATGTTGAAGCTGTGGCATGGCTATTGTTGGGGGCTTTTAGCCAGATCTATGTTGCAAATCAAGAGCAAAGAGCCCAGCAGGATAATTTAAAACACTATGAGTTTGGCCAAAAGGAAAACTCCACTAAGCTGTGGATTGTAAAGATAAAGCTGAGACTTTGATTGTTGAGAAGAAACAGAGAGATAAGAAAGATGGCCAGAGGGCATCCCAGGAAACAGCAGGTCTCCACCCTTTGCAGCCCCAAAACTGCAAAAGTGAAAGAATTTTCTCAGATGAGAAAGCTTCAGAGCACCATGCTCCAGAATGGCACGGGAGACCACATGAGGTTCCAGAATGGCAGCAGCCACATGAGGTTCCAGAATGGTGGCAACATAGAAAAGCATTTCTTCACAATCAGGTAAACAGAGCCCAGCAATCCAGACACTGGACCCCTATAGCCAAGAGAGAGAGAGAAAAGCCTGGCTACTGCTCCAGCTGGCAGCAGACCTTGGCAGCAACCACATGGTGCTGATTTTAGGTGCAAGGAAAATGCACAAATTTTGAGGGTAAGAAGGCTTCCACCTTGATTGCAAAGGGCCTGGGAGGCCAAGCAGTGTGCCCCTGAGAGGGCAATATGTAAAGATGTAAATGTGAAGCCAAAGGTGCAGGGGAGACCCCAGAAGTTTGGAAAAGCCAAGAATGTGGATCATCCAAGGAAAGCTGCAAAAACTCAGAAGACAAGGTTTAAGAGAGAAACTGTGGGAGCTGAAATCCCTGAAAGTGCCCTGGGGGTGGAATCACCCAAGCCTTTTGGAGCTTGCACCAGATTGCTTCAAATGCTGAGTATGGAACTCTAGGACTTATTGTTCACCCTGCTGAATGTTGGACTTGCTCTGTTTCCAATACTTTATATTTCCCTGTTTGTAACTTTTGGAATGGTAATGTTTATTTTGTGCCTTTGCATTTCAGAAATGTTTAACCTTGTTTCACTTGTATAGGGGGTTACAGGTAAGAGTTTGCCATAGATATTGGAGGAGACTTGGAACTTGGACTTCTTGGAGGAGACTTGGGACTTGGACTTCTCAGCAATGCTGAAAATGTTAGGACTTTGGCAACTCTTGGAGATGGACTAAATATCTTTTATATAAAGGTTGTACATGAGTCTTTGGGGGCCAGGGGTAGAATGTCATGGTTTATGTCAGTGACCCCCAGGCCTCATGTATTTGCAATGTGCATTTGTGATTGGTTCATTGTCTAGTGCTTGGATTGGTGGTGTCAGTGCTACACCCTCCTAGGGGTGGAGCCAGGGTGTGATGTAATGGCAGGAAGAAGGTGTGTCACTCTCTCTAACTGGTTTCCACCTTGCTGTTTGCAGCCGCCATGAACTGCGGCCCCGCCATGATACCCTGCCTTGGAGCCAACTGAGCATGGACTGAAACCTCCAAAAACTGTAAGAAATAAACCTTTCCTTTCCCAACTTTGGGCATCAGGTATTTTGTCTCAGCTATGAATAAAAGTAACTAAGACAGTTACTCATATACATTTTCTTCCTCACTTGTTCCTCAGCAGAAACTTCACTGGATTCAACTCTCATTGCTTCACTAAATTCAATGCCCAGTGCATATTATCTGTGTAACTCCCTCTTCTTGAGAATGCATCAGACATGTGGAGACTTTAGCATATCTTCACTGTCACTGTTTTTACATGATATAACAAAAACCATGCAGGTGTTATTAAGGCCCCTACACCAGTTAGTCATGAGTCAATCAAAAGGGTGATGAGTGGGTCTAATAATATTCAAATGATCCCTTAAAAAGAATGAAAACTAACAGCAGGTGCTCTCCTGTTGGACTAGGACATGCCACTATGGAAAAAGAGAACTCGTGCAAGGTTTTAAGGATGATCTCTAAGAGCTGAAAACAGTCCCTGCCTAGCAGCTGGTAAGAAAATAGGAATCTGGTTGGATTCTGCCAATGAATTAGGTTAGAAGAGAATTCCAAACCTCAATTCTAACCTACATGTGAACTTCAGATGAGATACCATGATCAGATGACTCAGTTATATCATTACCAGACCTTCAGATTCAAAGAAATGTTAAGATTGTTGTTGTTTCAGGCCACTAATTTTATGGGAATGAGTAATACAGCAATTAATATAGTGCTTTCCTTGGGACTACCAATAAAATTGATAATCTAGTTATTGTGGTCCTAGCTAGAGTGAAAAAAATATGCAAATTAAGAATACCAAAGATGAGAGGTACTGTATTCACTATAAATTCTGTATGTACAAAAGGATAAAAAGGTAATATTAATAATTTTTTGTTAATAAACTGAATGACTTAGATAAAATGGACAAATTTGTAATGCAATTTCTTCAAGGAAAACTCCAGGACCAAAAATGCTTCTTGTGAAAAATAATGTCAATTTTAGTCAAACTCTTCCAGAAAATTGACAAGGACAGTATACTTTGTAACTCATTTTTTGAGTTAGAAGTACTCTGATCAAAAAAAAAAGACTAGAAAAAAGTCTTGAGATTAGGAGACATTTGAAAAAGTCAATGAATAGAATTTAAGAATGAGCATAAGAAGAGTAGAAGATGAGGCTAGAGAAGTAATCTTGCAGGTAAAGATGAAAAGTGTTTATGGTAGAAGGAAACAGACATCTTTGAGAGTGATCTCATATTAAGGACAGAAGAGGCTGAAGAGAGATTCAGAAGTCTCTTTCAAGTTTGAGCATAAAGATGAATGATAACATCATTTGCTGAGATGGAGGATGTTAAGAGGAACAAGATTTGGTAGGGAAAATGCATTCGCTTCTAAACACATTTAGTTTGAATTTCCTAAAATAAATCTCATGAGAGATAAAGTTAAGAGATTCTGAGTAAGCAATGGAATATATGGGCCTTGCATATTGAGACATGTCAGCTGGTGGTATAAATTTGTGTGGTGTTAGGTATTTAGTTAAAACACAGGCTAAATAAATGTAAGGAAAAGATCTAAAAATGCCAAAACTTACTATGTAAGTTTATTCTGTCTTATATAAGTATCTAGAGGAGAAATTTGTCCCATAGTAATTCATAGATTTAGGTTCCTCTAGTCTTATGACTCTGTCAAATAGGGCTTCTCTGGTCTTCATGGTTGAAGCCAAAGTTCCAGCTGACCAGGAAAGAGAAAGGTGTAGCAGGAGGAAGGAAATCAGTAGTAGACAGCTACACAGAAATAACCAAAGTTGTTCGTGTCAATTCCGTTAGTGTGGCACTGGCTTAGACTAGATCACATGCTCACACGTCACAGCAAATCAGTTTGGGAATCCTGCCAAACATGAGTAACCATGTTCCTACTCAAATTCAGAGCTTCTTTAATAAGTGTAAAAGAGGGAGAACTAGAGGACCTTTAGAAATGTCTACTGCCCTGGGAAATAAATGATGACAAACACTGCAAATAGTTCTAACTCTTGTGTAGGAAGTATATGGGGAATGAGGAGAGAACACAGAACCTAGCACATGTCTGATTTGAATGACAGACTCAAGAAATCTGTAAACAAAGTGATCCGATAAAAGGGATTAAAACATAATTAGTAAAATCAGCCATACAGGAAGCACAAGTTACTTGCCCTGGAAGAGAAATGATTGGTTTTTAGAGTTGTAAGTTTAGCCAAAATCTTTCAACATTGAAGTAATTGTCCAGCAACTATGGACCAGGTCTGGCTGAGAAAAAGCACTAAACTCTAACATCTGTGGGGCAACACTAAGCTTTTCCAATGAACTTTAAACACTTGAGGAAAGGATTTACCTTCCATTTCTGGGGTGTTCTGTCTCACCCTAAGGTATTCTTTAGAGTTTTTAATACATATATTCTTTTGTTGTACTTTAATAATTTTTTTTGTTAAACTCCTGCTGAAATTGCTGAGTAATTTTTGTCTCCTGATTGGAACAATGGTGACACACTGTACTGATAAGGTAAAGTATACTAATACATTTTATTATTGAAATATATTGGCATCCCCAGAATAAACTTTACTTCACTGTAAAGTTTTTAATGTACTTTGATTTTCATGTGATTCTTGTTTTTCTTTTAGACTTCATTATGCTTCCAATATTTTTCCAATCATTTCAACGTATTTCAACAAACATTTTTTGTATTTTGAGGCATTTTAAAATCAGAAGTTATTTTAAAAATTTCCATACATAATGGAAGCATGCAAGACCCTAAATATTCAAGCTTTATTAATGAGATGGGTTCATGAATAACGATATAGGAATCCAAGCAGCCAAATAGATAAGTTTGGAATTTAATTAACTGAGCTCAGGACCACTCATATACAGACCCCCCCTGGTTCAGGGTCCAAACAAGTGGCCCTGAACTGGAAGGTTACAGTGTTTTTAAAAGAGAATCACAGAAGACATCCTATTGGAAACAATGTAGCTCAAATCATTCATTAATTTTCAGTTGACACCAGTATCCTTCTTCTTTTGTTGAGCAGGTTAGTTTTTCTCCTGTAAGTACAGCTCATTCTGCTTTTCTCATAGGACTTATACCCTGAGTAATTGTCCATTTTTCTGAGTCAAATACAGGGCACTAGTTAAATGCAAGGCTCAAGATGGTGTCAGTTATGCCAAGCCACAAAAATTAATAATTCTAAGTAGATAAGAACATAAGAGGTAGCCCAGATAAAGAAGATACGCACCTCTTGAATAAAAAACAGGAATTATTTTAATGAAAAAAATCAAAGATTGTAGGAAAGAGAAAACTGTCCAAACTACAGATAGTGCTTTTGCCACAACTTGTATTATTTGTGCAGAGACATCATTAAATAAATAAATATTTTATATTTACAAACAGAAGTAAGAAGGAAAAGCCTAAAGCATTAGGATCTTTGACCTGCCATTCTTTGTTCAATCTTCTGAATCTGTTAATTCATATACCAATTAAAATATGATTCTGGTTAACTATAGTTAAAAGTTTGTCAGTTGAGTTTTCCATAGTGTACTAGAAGCTGTATGTCCACCTGTTCCTTCGTTCGGTGATCGCTGTCCTTTTGGAGGATGACATCCACATCGGTGCTGAGCACTAGGGCAGCCACCTGCGTGGGCGTATGCCAAGGTACGACGTCGTCCTTCATGCCGTGGAGCAGTCTTACAGGGCAGTTCACAGGAATGCGGCTGTGCCACAATCAGTGGTCCTCTGCTTCCTTGATGACGGTGTACTGCTGCAATAAAATCCATCTTAGTGATATTTTAATGGCAAGGTCCATGTGCCTTTTATCTCTGGTTGTTTTGTTTTGTTTTGTTTTGTTTCTCTTCATTTCAATGGGAAGCTGATTAATCTGTGTCACTAGGGCACCTGCAGCTGTCGTTACACCAACAAAAGCCATGGCCTTTTCTGGTTGTGCAATTGCAGCATAAAGCATAAGCCACCCACTAAGGCTAGATTCAACCAGTATCTGTGGTCCTACAGCCATACCATCAATCATTAAAAGAAGATCTTTTCTTCATTTCCCCACCATGCATTCTTCTAAATTAACTTCTGACTGTCTAACTCCTGAGTAATCAAACCTTATATAGACAAGTCCTAAAGATTTGCAAAATTCCTCAGTCCCAAATTCTTTTGTATCATTCATTTTAGGGATGTAGCCAGGGATGAAGATAACTCCCGGATTTTTGCCTTTTAATCTTAGAAGCGAGTTTTGAAAGGTCTGGTCGATTAAGGAAGGTGAATGATGTCTTTTGCCACTGGAGCTTCAGCATTAGAAATACATCTAGGCCATGGTGGGGCCAAAAGAGAAGGCTGCCCAGCCCAGCTGTGACCAGACCGCCAAGCTCCAGGCCCACACCCACCATCTTCGCAGGCATCATCTCGTATTTTTTAACTGATAGTCACAACTGAGATGGATTTGTTTAAGGTTGTGTGTGGTTTGTATGTGTCTCTGCTATGTCTTAGTAGTCTTATGTTTTTCTACTTATTTCTACCTACATAGAATTAGCAAAATCTATAAAAAGTTAGACTCTGAACAATCTCTGAAACTTCTACATTTAGGAAAGTGACCATTTGACAACTTTATCTACGAGAGTACTATAGTATTATATGGTAATTGATCTCTTCAGATGTTCTATCTCTATAGGAGTTCATTTTAGTGAGTTACATTATCCTTAGGATCTTCCAATTTACTCAGATTTTCAAGTGTATTCACTTCATTTTGAAGTAGATATATTTTAAGAAATTTTAAAGTCTTTTCTTTTGCTTCCTTTGGTTCCTAAGTATCTACTTACGTCTTTTCCTTATTTACGTTTTCTACCTCTTTTCTTAATAAGTTCTGAAGTATGTCTATTTGATACTTCCTTTTCCTCAGAAAGGAAAGGCTTAGACTTAATTATTATACCATTGTTTTCTATTCTCAATCGTTATTTCCTACATTTTTCAAGTCCTTATACTCTCTTAACATTTACATTATCTGTTTTCTTATAATTTAAGGTATTTAAATTTATAGTAACCGATTTTTATTCCTATTCTAAAGTAATATAAGTGCTCCTATTTTAACTATATACATTTATATAACTGTATGAAATATGGAATATGGCAGGAATATCTATAAAATAATAGTATAAACTATCTATTATATTACAGGTGTTAATACTTTCCAGAAAATTTCCTGAGATTTGATTAAGAGAGAATTTTTTCTTTAGCTTTATCTTTTTTTAAATCCAGTTACTTTGCTTTGGGATAATAATTTCTGGCTGAAATGTATACTATTGGGAGAATTTTGTATGTACCATTCTTATTTTTGTTATGATTACATGAGGATATGAAAAGAGGATGTATTTTATTTTTTTAAGATACAAGTTTCATGTAGATATCAATTAAATATAATTTATTACATATAGTTTTTAGTCTTTTATTTCCTTATTTGATTTTTATTACCTTAATCTTCCATAAGTTAAGAAAATTTAAATTGTTTCAACACTGGTGTTTCCATTTTTTTTCTTTTTGTAGCTCCCTGCTTTATGAACTTTTCTTCTTTCCCAGTCTTCTATTGGGTTGGTAAAGTTTATTAAATTCAATTTCTGCCTTTAGCTAATTTGGAAGCTATAGGTTTTCTTTTCTTTCTATTGATTTCCTTAACTTTTAATGAATATGTTGAATAACAACATCCTAAGACATAATTAATTTTCTATTGCTACAGTTACTACAAATGCAATGACTTAATGTAACATAGCAGCTCAAGTTCTAAAGGTCAGAAGTCTGGCACAGCTCAACTAGCTCTCTGCTTAGAACCTTAGAAGGCCAAATTTGTTAGCCAGGTTATGTTTATTTATTTATTTGGGCATTTCAATGCATATAATGCATTTCCATCATGTCTATACCCTCCATTACCTGTCCTTAAACCTTTCTTAAAGGCCTGGGTTCTTATCTGAAGGTTTTAGGGAAGATGATGGTTATTCAAACGAAAGGTTAAAACAAAATTCTGAAAAGTGTAAAAGCTTCTGTGAACATCAGTTGCATCTTAATTCATCCTTTTTAATAGCATACTCAATGTAGAAATGAATAAATATCAACCATGTCTTTCACTGATGGTGCTTGGGAACTTATAAAGATGCACATATAATGAAAGAACGTTTTCAGATAAACATTTCAGAGGTTTGGGAATGCTGATATTTCAAACCTTTTGCCAATTTTGAATCCATAGCTTAAATATATTTCTAGAAATTAAACATTTTAGAGATTCTCACATATAAATTGAGGTGGTAGTCCAAATGGATTTAATCTCTCCTCAAACAATAAGATAAATTAGTTGTAAATACATAATTATCATCATGAACATACTAATGAAAACTATAATGCAGTATATTTCACATTCCTGGTGATAGGAAAAGAGATTTTTGGAAAAGTTTGAATAATCTAGCAAGGTTTGAAGTGGTGGACATGGGGGCCAGGAAGGGTCAGCAGGGAGGGAAAAAACACAAATAGAATGTAATATTTCTAAACTAACTGTGTGTTATGTGTGCTATATCTGTGTCGACTTGAGAAGTTTAGAAGTTTAACTGAGAGACTCAGCAGGAAGCCAGGGTCCTTGCTTTGTAAACATCCTGAGTCTATGGAAAAGGAGGGCTAGGAGGTGGTGTGATTGTTACACCTGTGGCAGAGGGGTGGAGGGGTTGTGGGAGAACTGCCTACACAATATAAGGGAGGAAGAGAAGCTGCCCCTTACTCCTCTTTTGCTGTTGTTGCTTTGCTGTCTTCTGCTGCCTTGAAGTGTTGTCCCTGTGCCAACCATCCTGCTTTGGAGCCAGCTGATTATGGGCTGAAACCTTCACAAATTATGAGCTAGATAAACCCTTCCTTTCTTAATTTTGAGTGTTGGATATTTTGTCCCAGCAACAAAAGTAACCAAGACACCCTGTTTGAAACATAAAGAAAAGAAAAAATAATAGCAAGCATTTATTTATTTGGCACCAGAAGAAAATGGAGCTCCATAAATAGAATCCATCAGTATTCTTATTTTTAGTTTTACAACAAAGTGGAGAGGTGATCTTTTTCCATGTTTGACCTGTAATATGTTTTTACAATCCAGTGTGTTTATGTGTCTTTGTGTATGTGTGCTTTTACAAAACTCACTCATTGGATAGTTTTAAAAATCAGTATAATTACTAGAGGACTCACAAGGCAGGGGGATTACTAGAATCACATTCTTTCCAAATATAAATGTTGACCCTCTTTCTTCAGAGACATGCTATGGAATCAAAGCATTCAGAGGCAGTTCCTCAGGAACTCTTCCCTAATTTATATGTCACAAGGAGTTTTTGGAATTTTACATTTAAGCAGCACTCTACAACCAGTTTATATTACATATGTTAATTCATCCTGCAAAGGAGTGTTAGTGCTTGTGATGTGTGTGGAAGGCACTGGGCATACAAGTTGATTCCAGACCCTGACATCAGATGGATCTATGGATGACTTGCTCAGTTTCTTGGATTCTTGGTTCAGTTTTTTTTAATCTCCGTAATCTTTGTTTCATTCATCTGCAAAGCGGGATGATATTAGCTATCTCTCTACTCACAAATGAGTAATTTATTTTAACGAATAAATGAAATAATGAATTTAAAGCACTTCATAAGAATTTAATCAATGTTTAGTAAATACTCATATCACCTGTTATTATCATTGTTACTATTATTACTACTGCTCCTATTATTGCCTTGCTATTGGCATATCAAAGACGTGAAAGAATCAATCCAGATCCTATAGGATCCCTTACAGTTTTACAGGAGAAAAATGCCATATACAGATGAAATGTTAAGTAACCAATCAGATGGTCTGCATAAATCTGGGAGATATAGAAACATGAGGTTCAGAAGGCCCCACATTATAGTGGTTAAGATTATGAATTTCAGTGGTGATTTTCATCTATTTCTACCATTGGCCAGCCCTTTCACAAAAAGCTAATTATTTATACTCTCTGCTTCTGTTTATTCAAATGTAAATTATGCAAATGCTTATTCAATGTATATCTTTTTTAGTCATTGGAAGGATTATTACAGTGGGTTATTACAGTGCCTGGAACTGACAAAGTACTTGATAAATATTAACCATCATTATATTCTTCCTTATAGCTCACACAAGACCTAGCACAGATAGGCAATAAATATCTTTTGATTTATTAGAAGTAATGGTATCGATAACAGACTACAGGCCTGTAAAAATAATATCAATTTAAAACTGAAAGCAAAGGAAACATTGAAATAAAGACTCAATATTAATGCATTTCAATGAGCCTCTATTTCAATGGTCTTGCTTTTATTTGAACATGGAAAAAAATACAGGCTTTTTTAAAAAAACTATGTGGGTTAAAAGAGGGACTAGTTTTGGAATCTGCAACACATATTTTCTACTTTCTAGCCTCTCAGCTCAGAGTCATACATACATATACACAGTCATACATATATACATACAGATACATATATACATATATGTTTCAAGCACATATATATGTCATCATGGCTCTGTTGTCATTGAATAATATCTTCTAATTATAGTGACTCAGATAACCTAACAGATTATTTTTATAAATTGAATATTCAGATATAGTTTGGTTATTGGATCAGATTGCCTGACAAACATGAATGATTTTTGGAGAGGTTCACACACCTTTCTCTGGGGTAAGAATACCCAGGCAAATTTGGTGACCCTGCACTATAGATTCTCCCCTAAGGAAACTTAAAATTCTTGTATAAATCCAAGAACTATAAAATTGTCTGTCTCTGTCCATGGACCACTTTTGCAATACTGAGAGATACTAAGGTCAGTCAATATTACCTCTCCTAAGGAGAATTAATTGTCTAATCTGGATTTAAAAGAAGATCACCTCTTTGAGCCAGTGACCTAATTTCTTGACTTTTTTCAAACATTTTGCTTATTACCACTCCTGAACCATTTTTAATCTATTGCTTCTTAGATATCTTGGAAAAAAGAAGCCCATTCCATGTAGATTACCATTTTCAGTGCATTACACACACACACACACACACACACACACACACACACACACACACACTATCTCACTTTATTCCCCCCCCCAATACCCTCTTAAGTAGGAATGGCAGATACTCTTACTGTATTTCCATTTTTAAGATACACAGAGGGCCACATAATCACAATGAACAGATGTTCAGTTCAGCATCCTTTTAATGTATCAACCCTTGTTACTGTTTATGCATGAACTGAACAGTAAAGTCGACTTTTAAAAATCTGCCCCAGAGGAAATCTTTTGAGTACTCTGTCCAGGTTCACAGATGGTGACATTTTTCTGAGCATCATGTGTACTTTGGCCACAGTACAGACCTGGCTAACAAAGTCATGTTCATGTATCCACGTAGTAAATAACTACATAATTTTTACCCTTTGTAAAATAGCCTGAGAACAGCTCCCCTCGCTGGCTGTGGAAGCCTACCTTCACCAAAGTTAAAACAGCTAATGGAGTCAGTGTATATTTCTGCCTAGGGGATCTCCCTGCCGCAGTACTCCCGTTGTCTGGCTTCACTGATTAATAAGTAGGTAGTGTTTTCCACCCTCCTTAGGAGCGCCTCTTTGCTCTCTACATATCTCTTCTTTCTCACTTCGGAGGGCAGAAGCCAAGAGGTTTTTCCACACCTGTCTCCTGGATACCATTGGCTGCCTGGACGCTGGACACTATTCGGTAGCTCTTCTTTGTAGACTGGAGGAAAAGTCCGCACAATTCCAAGAGTAACCAGATGAAGTCTCCACGGACTGCTGCAGCCCAGTTCCCGCCACCACCTCAATGAGAATCGGGTTTCCCTGAGAAAACTTCAGGAATCTAGTTTAGAGAAAACTCTCTCAATGGCTAGGATCCACAGAGAAGCTGGAAAACTAGGAGATCACACACACACACACACACACACACACACACACACACACACACACAGCGCCAGCTGGACGCAGGCCGGGTACGGAGAAGGCTGAGGTGGGGCAGGGCAGTGCGCCCTTCCCCTCGGACCAAGCAAGGTAACAAATAGCACACAGCTGTAGGGAGGCGTGAGGAGGACTGGGACGTGGGGAGATGTAATTCGCGGAATGGCTTTAGCCAGCTTGACTTCCCAGGGCTAAACTCGCTGAGCAAAGCACTTAAGACAGACCAAATTCAGGCGCGTGAGCCCGCGCGGATGGTAGACTAGACTCGAGGTTTCTAGGCACAGCGCGTACTGAGCCTTTGGAAAGCAAACGTGGGTTTAAGGTGACTGGAGAATGAGGCTTTAGGAAAGGGTGATAAACCCAGAAATGGCATGGCACGCTCAATTCTCCAAGCTTTTCCAAGAGGGAGAAAGCGCTGGGATCGCGCCTGTTATGCTTAGGAATCCACAAGTGTCCCATTCCCACCGTGCAGCAGTGATGCAAAGAGGGCAAATTACCCACGTAAGCGGGAGGGACCAATGGGGGTTGAACCGCCTCCCGCCACTGGGGCGAGACAGAGCGCGCTCCTCAGAAACAAATCTCGCATAAATGACTGAGTTTGGAGCTCAGAGCGTTTAGAATCTTGGAGCGCACCTCTGGCGCTTTGCGGGAGCTGGATAAAGGCAGAGCAAGGTCAGGAACCCGGGCGTCGATTTCCAGCTGCTCGGTGGGCAGGCGGGAAGTGCCGGGGGACTTGCAGAGCAGGCAGACGCCAAGCTCGGGGTCGGGGACGGACGGTGCGCCTGGGGGCAAAGCACTGCAGTGCCCGGAGCGGGAAGGGAGAGTCCCCGGCCGCCCCCGCGCGCACCGCGGACTCGGGCGCTGCGCCGGCAGCATGCGCTTCTCCGGGAACGCGGACGCGGGTCCAGTGGGCAACTCCAGCGCCTGGTGGGCTCTGACCGCAGATGGTGCCAACAGCAGCCGAGAGGCAGATGAGCCCGGAGAGGGCGACTGCCGGCCGCGGGACGTGCGCAATGAGGAGCTGGCCCAGGTGGAGATCGCCGTGCTGGCTGTGACTTTCGTGGTGGCGGTGCTGGGCAACAGCAGCGTGCTGCTTGCTCTGCACCGCACGCCACGCAAGACGTCCCGCATGCACCTCTTCATCCGGCACCTCAGCCTGGCCGACCTGGCTGTGGCCTTCTTCCAGGTGTTACCGCAGCTGTGCTGGGACGTCACCTATCGCTTCCGCGGCCCCGACTGGCTGTGCCGCGTGGTGAAGCACCTGCAGGTGTTCGCCATGCTCGCGTCGGCCTACGTGCTGGTGGTCATGACCGCCGACCGCTACATCGCCGTGTGCCACCCGCTCAAGACCCTGCAGCAGCCCGCGCGCCGCTCGCGCCTCATGATCGCCGCCGCCTGGGCGCTGAGCTTCGTGCTGAGCACGCCGCAGGGCTTCATCTTCTCCCTGATCCAGGTGGACAACGTCACCAAGGCGCAAGACTGCTGGGCCACCTTCATCCAGCCCTGGGGTAGCCGCGCCTACGTCACCTGGATGACGAGCTGCGTCTTCGTCGCACCCGTGGTCATCTTGGGCACCTGCTACGGCTTCATCTGCTGTCACATCTGGCGCAACGTCCGCGGAAAGACCGCGTCGCGCCGGGGCGAGAGGGCAGCGGGCTCAGGGGCCGCCTGCCATCAGGGTCTCCTGATCGCGCCCTTCGTCAGCAGCGTGAAGACTATTTCTCGCGCCAAGATCCGCACCGTGAAAATGACTTTCGTGATTGTGACGGTGTATGTCCTCTGTTGGGCGCCTTTCGTCATCGTCCAGATGTGGTCGGTCTGGGATGAGAAGTTCGTCTGGACCGGTAGGTGTGGGGACAGTCCAGACACGAGGCGCGGGGTTGTGAGTCGCAGTTTTTCCTGTGTTCTCACTGTAGCTCTTAAACTTAATCGTGCATAAAAATCATATCTTGGGACGGTGGGGCGGGGGTGTCAAAAATGGAACTTTCTGGGGTCTCAACTCAAGACTTAGTAACTCAGTATTTCTACAGTGGTGCCTAAGAATCAACATTTGTAGCATACAGGGATGAACCTAACACCACAAATCCAGAAACTGTGCTCTAAAGTCACCACCATCTATAAAACGGAATAATGACCTTTAGCCAAATCGCTACTGTGTGAATGAATATCCTGCTTTCAAGTCGATTTGATTCTGGGAAGTATTCCTAGTGTCACAACTGCTTTTCACTGGATTGTGAAAAGCACCCCAATTAATACAGAAATTTTATAGATTGCCTAAGGGCAAAAGTAAAGATGAAAATCTTTTTCTAGAGAAAACCGGGAAAAGATTCTTAAGAACTTAAAATTGTCATTTTGCTTATATTCCTTTGCTTGTTATAAGTTTTTCTCACAATAATTACTTCCTTTTTCTGTTGCATTTTAAACCAGTGTTATTGATAAACTAAACTTCTTAGACCAATTCTTTACACTTCTAGAAATAATTTGACTACACTCCACATAAATCTGGTAAAGTGTAGAGAATTAGCTTGTTTGATTTTAATTTCTTCACAAAATAGCCTAATTTCATAGAAATTTACTCAAAAAAGCACTACTGAGTTTTCCATCTCATAAGATGTTTTTGTAAGGAGAAAAAAGTATTCAATAAAAATATACAGAAATATTGCTGGTAATGGCTATATGCAGGATATAGGTATCTGTGAAGTTATTGTTTATGTTTTTTAGGATTGAGATCAAAGTGTAAATGATGCATTTTCTGAATTCATCTGCAAATAAAACTTTTGAATGAATTGAATTTAAACAAATACATTCTTGTAAGTTATAACATTATCAATAAGGAAAAATACACACAAACACTAATTGTATTTATCATTTTCTGTCCTATTTGATCTTAGACACCTCTAATATTGCCGATCAAATAAACGGTCCAATCTAGTTATTACTGTATTGAGAGTTAGACATAATTACTACAAGCTTGAATAATGTTAATGATTTCTATTTTTAATACAATCAGCCATGGATAATGATGACTTTTAATAGAAACATCTGCTACAAAGTACTGGCTAGTTTGTAATTTAGAGTGAGAAAACCCAAATTTATATACATTAACCAAGAGTAAGTCAGTACTTGTTCATTATTCTTATTTTTATGAAAAGTGCATGATCAGTGCAGTAGTTTCATTGAAAAAAGTTGTAATATTTATGTAATTTACCAGTACCAGTAACATAAAATGTTTCAGAGTTCTATTGGAATTTCTTAATCCAGCTGTTCTTAATATAATTTAATTGATTGAAACACAAAGATGGTTTTTAATAAAAGCAAGCCAAATTTCTAGTTATTCTTACAAAACAACTTTTCATATGAAAAGAATAGTCTTTCAACATTTAAACTACTACTAAACATGGTCTATGATGCTATACTTTTGACTGAGCTATCAGGATGAAAATAAATTGGTATATATGGTTATAGATTTGAAACTTGATTGAAATCATAGCCATTCCATAATTCTGTGTCTACTAGCACATGCCCCTATTAGTCTAAAGTATACAGAGATTTTTAAAAATAAACTATTTCATAGATTTACCTCTTGAAATTAACTCATCCTATTTAAATATTCATATATTTTTAAACATTTGTATTAATTTTAAGGCATTTTGCTTACAAAATATTTTACAAGCAGGCTATTTCTAAGTACAACCAATTTCCCTAATACACAGGATCATTTCCTGTACTAACCTATAACTTCTTCCTCTTCTGTCACTAGAAAAATGAGTTTATACAATACTCCATTTCTTGTTTTGACTATTTAAATACTTTCTTTATAATTTTTCATATAGATTCAGAAAACCCTACCACCACCATCACTGCATTACTGGCTTCCTTGAACAGTTGCTGCAATCCCTGGATATACATGTTTTTTAGTGGCCATCTCCTGCAAGACTGTGTCAAAAGCTTCCCATGTTGCCAAAGCATGAAGCAAAAAATCAACAAAGAAGATACTGACAGTATGAGCAGAAGGCAGACTTCTTATTCCAACAACCGAAGCCCAACAAACAGCACAGGTACATGGAAGGATTCACCTAAATCTTCCAAGTCCAGCAAATTCATTCCTGTTTCTACCTGACTCCAGGTTCATGCAGCTTGACTCTTGTGACTGACTTCAGCTTAATCCAACTAGAAATTCTGAGAACAAACGAACTAGGTGAGATAGACATGATTCAGCTCATTTTGTACAAGGCCTTGCTTCTAGTTCAATTTTCCACATTGCTATAACCAAGCAGTGTGATGATTTTATATAGAATGTTAATGAAAACACCCTACACTAAAATGTGTAAGCCTGATTCCCAGAAATATGAGTTCTGTTTCTAAAGGAAAAATCATAACCCCTTTGACGTTATATTTTGCTGTTTTATTTTTGTTTCTGACATAAATCAAGCTTGACTGGTTTTCTGAACAAAAGGAGCTCATCATTTAGAGGAAGTTTCAGAGTAATTCTATTTTCATCCAGCAAGTCAATGTATGCATCATAAAGTGAAGCCACAAATGGTGACCTAGAGAATAGCACCTTGGAGAGGTGTGAGCTGGGGCACACTGAGCAGCAGGTGGCCAGTTCAGAATGACAAAAGTGAGTTCTATTAGAAGCAATAAGTCACTTTGAATTTCAAAATGATAACTAGCACTGCTCTCCTTTAGATTACTCACAATATATGGGCTCTAAAATGTTGTAGCCAGACCAATAATATGTTTTTCCTCATCACATCCTAAGGTTGTTTTAAAATCAAATTTGTTTTAGGAATGCCAAATTTTATAGAAAAGTAAGGTAACCCAAACACTTGTCTTGGACATTATAAATGTATTTACTTTGTTATAAGATGACTTGTGTGATGCTGGATATTAACGTGATCATTCTCTTCATGTTTTATAAATCCAGTTTTATACATGAGAGTCTTCTTGATAGTGATTCAGAATACAAAATTCCCCCTTCTATGTTTATTTGGGAGATCCTTCCAATCTCCCACCCACCTAATAGTTTCAGAATAGAGAAAAACAGGGGTAGGGGTTAAGGGCAGGAAAGTAGATAGAATCGCTCTGTACCTGGTCTGAATTCCATCATTCCTAAATGCCTCACTTTGGACAAACTACTAAAAACACATAAAGCCTCTGTTTAATGGCTGTGTAATGGAGTTTGTAACACTCACCTAACTGAGTTGTAGTGAGGACAAATGAAATCAAATGTGTGGAAAGATTCATAAACTGAAATATAGTGTATATGTATGTTAACAGTTGATTTTAGTATAATCTTAGGATCTCCAGAATTGTACAGATTTTTTCCTCACTTATTTTTCATTAACCAAAAGTGGTTGATTTCATGTCTGTTGTATAAAATCCTGTAATTTAAATATAGATCTGCTGAATTGTTATTGAAAGGCATTGCCAGCAGCCACTCGGCCTGACTTGCCTTGCCCAGCTAAGGTTTTTCAGTGGATAGAACTTGGTTCTCTGTGAGCAGGTAAACCAAAGCCAACTGAGAATATCACTTGCTTTCATTTCCAAACAGAGATAAATTACAGCACCCCTAGCAGTTGATGCACTTTTTTGTTAATGGAACCTGTTGGTTTTTGTCTATTTTGTCTGGCTCCTTCTTAGACATCATATTACAATTTGAGAATAAATATTTTACATCTCTTAGAGGAAGAAATAGTTACTTGTAGTAATAGTACAGGTTTTTTTGGTTTTTTTTTTGGTTTCTTTACAGTTGTAGATAAGAACCTGTGGACTGAATGACACTGCAATCTCAGCTTCACTCCTCTTCAGTCTCTTCTTCCCTTTCCAACTTCTCAGTCCTTAGACTCCCTACTTTGATAACCAAAAAATAATTTCAAATACTCTGTAGAAAGTATCCCCTTAGGTTTTAATATTCCTCTTTATAAAAATAACAAATAGGACTGGCAATATATTTCAGTGATGAGCTCTTGTCTAGAATCCTGGAAACTCTGGGTTCAATTTCCAGTACACAAAACAAACAAGTCACATTACATAAAAATTGCAAGTACATTTCTTTAAAGGCACTATTCCACATAAATCATCAAGTAAATGAATTACTTCTTTATGCGAGTTAGAGTAGCAGAGCTGTATGCTGCTTAAAGACTTGTATTAGAACAAAAATGAGCCCTTTTTTCTAAATTTACTTTCAAGGTAATAATTTTTTTGTGCATATAAAGATACTGTTTCAAAAATATTTGCAGGTATCCCCAAATAAATCAGTTGCATTGGCTCTTATTTCTGGAAACATCTTTCAAATAAAATGCAAATCAAACTTCTTACCTGTCTTTTCTTTTTTAGATGCATGAGGAGATGAGAGAGTAAGAAATAGGCTGGGAAGACACAGAAGATTAGGTCTATTTTTGCAGCAGTCAAATAGGTAGCTTTGTTCTGGGGTGGGGGGTGCATGGGGTTAGGCAGAGAAACTTAGTATATCTAGTGCTGAACTTTCTTAATGTTATATACCCAGAAATGATATTTACATATCTCCAGTTTACATTCCAAATTGGAAAAGTCTTGCTTGTTTCAGGAGAATGAAACTGTAGACAATGAGGAGGATGTGTGCTGTGAAGTTTCTCTTTTCTTGACCAAAGAGAAGACCTGAGTTTTGCCAAATGAAGGCTCACACTCAAGAGTGAATGTGTCATACTATCTTAATTTATTTAATAGGATTGTCTGTGGGAAAATCCTGCAAGTACACAATGCCAGTGTATTTATGTGAGTATCAGAAATGTGACTGATGAAAAATCCACTGGTAAGGAGAACCTGGTCTGTTGAGTATTTGATAAATGCTAATTGAAATAAAAAATAAACATGTTAAAGTACCTGTAACATGTTTTGGGGAAATAATTTGGGGACATATATTTTTAAAGTGTGAAACTACTTTGCTTTTTGTTTTGAAAGTTCACTTGGAACAGAAGTGCAGAGGAAATTAGTGAAATTATTATTAGTCATTTATACACTGGTCAAGTCTACATACAGACTTATTATCACCTTCAAGAAACGATTACACCATGATTCAGAGAAGGATGTTGTTTTAAAGAAAAAAAATCAAGTAGTCTTTACAACATGCAGAACTCTTACACTTATTAGAGTTTCTAGAATAGACTACCATTGGTGATTAAAAATACAACTTTTACCTGTTACTGCATATGTAAAATAATCCAATTAGATTAAAGTATTGTTTTCAGATTCTAAGACATGTAATGTTGTAACTTTTTAGGCTCTTAGAGCTTTAAATTATGGCATTATAGCTTGACTTCCCCTAAAACAGATATCATCTAGGACAAAACTGAGCCTAATCCTTCACTCCAAATATCACAGATTATGCTCCTGTTAGCTTCCATAATTTGGGGCATTGTCGGTTATCATATTGGAGGCAAAACTGGCATTAGAATAAGCCTAGGACAAGCCATTGGTGGAACATCCTGTGAGCCCAGGAGTAGCCACTATATCCTAGCTCTCGCCCTCCATAGAGCCCTATCAGGGTCACTCGGTGATTGCCCTTAGAACTATAAGTAACAGAGGATAATAAATATTACATAATGATCCTTGACTAGAATTTGACCTTAACCAATTTGAGCAAAAATTTGAAGACTATTCAGATGAAAGCTAGTTTCCAACACACTGAATCACTAATTGTGGTTCTATTCTATACATGGGCCTTTAAAGCACAATGCTCTGATACAATTTTTAAGAACACTAAATTATTATGAATGAAAATATATTTGTTATCTTTAGCATATTACCATCAAAATATTATTTTATTATAGGTAATTTTGTTTTTTTGATACGGGAATTGAACTCAGGACCTTGTACTTGCCAGGCAGGCACTATGCTACTGAGCTATATCCCTGTCCCTGTAGCTAGAGATTAAATGCCATTGTTTTTGTGTTACTGTTTTGGCTTGGGTTTTGATGGGAGTTTCCTATGCTGTTGTTTTTAGCTATTGCTAGGGATGGAACCCAAGGCCTCACAAATGTGAGGTAAACCACTAAGCTACATTGCTAGCCCCCTTTTTACATTCATACAAATATATATCTTTATGTTAATTTATGTTCTAAATAAAACTACAGTATCAGGGTAAATTAAATATTTTTGTTTTCCAGGATCAAATTAACAGATTCAGAAAAAGAAATTTAAGAATAAATCTAATGATATCAGAATTACTACCTTCCCACACAACAAAGGTAGCTATTTTTGTATCACAACATTTCTGACATATATATTATATGATGCTTTAACTCATTAGTGTAACAAACTTATTAAGAATAGATGTTGTATATTTAATATTCCATTTTTGAAAGTATTTCTCAGATGTTCTATGTCCTCCACCGTATTATGCTATGTAGAAGAATTTCAGTGTACTTTTTCTGGGCTGATTATATGACTATGATTTTGAAAAATGGTGAAATGTTTTGTGATTATATTTAATATTTGGTTCTTTAAAAATGCCTTGTAGGATTATGTAGAAGTAACTGATATATTATTGCACAATTTTACTGTCTTAGCATATTTCCATAAATAAAAACAAATTTCAGATTTGCTTGAAATAATTTTTACAACTTAGTGTAACAATGAAATGCATTTCAAGTCAATTATACTGACTTTGAGAAAACAGTTTTTTTAACAGTTGGTAGCTAATGGTAGGTTTACATTTGAAAACAAAAATGAATGTGTTAATATTATTTGACCATAGCAATAAGTGAAATTTTGTAATTAGCTTTTCAATGAACTATAACCAAAGAAATAAGTCAATTTGTTATGGTCTGTCAGATGCTCAAAATAATCAGAGTTAGTTGAGGCTATGTGTTATCCAGCCCTTAAAATGTCATCTATGGTAATTTATTTCTAGAAGTTGGTCAGATTGACTTTAGCCCTAAGGATCAAGAATATTCCTTTTTTATGGTCTTTAAAATTAGAATTCTTTTCCCTGTGGGCTTGTAAATTCAAAACTTATTAACTTTCAACTTGTGTTGTTTTCTTTGATTTTATAAGTTTAGTTGTTAAAGCATAGACTAAAAGCTAATTTGGGGTTTGGCCTAATAAGAGTAGTGAATGTCCAGAATTATATGAAAATGCATTTGAAGTCTCTGTTTTAAAATACTACTTTTTTGGGCCGGAGATTTAGCTCAGTGGCTTAAGCATGAGTTCGATCCCCAGTAAAAAAAAAAAAAAAAAAAAAAAAAAAAAACACTTTTTTTTTTTTGTACTAGAAATTGAACTCATGACCTCACGCTTGTCAGGCAGGCACTGTGTTGCTAAGCTAAATCCCCAGGCCCTACCACTGTTATTTTTAAAGACTTATTATTAATATCTTTTTAAAAAACAGGGTTTCTACCACTGTGTATTTTCATAAAATCCTATGGACCAGGTAAAACTGAAATACTATGATACCAAAGAGACTCGTATAAAATTGTGCTAATGTAGAGTTAATTCATTATTTTCTATCTTTAACCTTTCCCAATCTTTAGAGTTATATGTTTTGTTTTGTTTTTACTTTTCTGTGTTCCAACTGGCTTTCAAACACCTTCACTGTGACACACAATGAAAATGTTTCACTCTGCTGACTCATTGGGCTGCTTTTGCTAAAATGATCACACTATGCTTACCTTAAAAATAGGAGCTGTCTTTTTTATCTTTGCAACCCCAGTGTCTATCATAAAGAGTTGGTCGATTAACAAGATAAGTGTGAGTATTCCTAACACACGTATTCAAACATAGATATAGACATAGACATGATAACCCATACATGTCATTATGAGATATTATAGATGTTTAAAAGTAAGAAGCTTTAATCAGAAGAGCATATTTAGGTAACAAAAAATAGTAGAGAAGAAAATGAGGATTCCTAGTTTTCCCACCATCTATAGCTGAATGATCTTAGTGGGAAATGTATTTTAATGGATCTGGACACCTATGTAATAACTTGGTTGGGGAACAAAATAAATTTATAAATAAGCCCAAATTTAAAACTAGTGGAAAGACTTTCATGCCATTACAGTGATGTATTCCTAAAGTGCCACCCAGTGGGACTTCATTAGAACTTAATGCCAAGTGTCTATACATCATCTCTCCCCACAAAAAAATCCCAACTTACATGATTCACCAAAGCATCCATATTTTGATCATAACTCCATCTCATATACTTGTGTTACCTAAGTACCTGCTGCTTGGATAGATGGCCCCAAACTTTAATCCTCTGAGCCACTTTTTCCTTTAATATATAGATAAACTAGTTTTAGCCTGATTTCATTCCTTGTGCAAAGTCGGTATCTATCCCTGGATCTAAAGAGAATCCTAAGGTTTATTATGAATCCTTGCTTGTGCTGAATACTCATTACTAGTTTACTTCTCCTGACTGATTTTTCCTGTCTAATTCCACTAGCTATTTTCCCCTCAATCTTTCCACAAATATTTGATCACAGCCTTATGGAAATTTAATACACACACATAACATATTTAATTCATTTTTTTAAAAATCCCCTCTCCCTTCTCTCCCTCTTTCACCATCTGTTGATCCCTCTCTCTTTGTTGGTACATGTTTATCTTCCTTGTGTGGAGTTGGTACATATATACAACACATCTAAATTCTTCTTTTTTATTCCTATTCTTTCCCTCTTTCCCATCTTCCTGCATCTCTTGATCCCCTTCCCCCATGAAAATGATCTTCCTACTTCCTGTCACCCATGTTTTATTTTGCTATTTATTTTTACTCATGGTTGTAATAATTTTTTATAAAATTTAATTATTCACATTATATTTTATTCATTCCTTGTCTAACAACACTAACATAATTTAAAGCAAATGAAAACTAAAGAAAAATTCTGCCACTAGTCTTTCACATGGACCAAATGCTAGCCAAAATCTCAGCTGGCAGCATTTCTGCAAGTCTCCTCTTTTACATTTCCTTAATCATCACACCATCTTTAAAACATTCTCCACTTACTAGGCTCAATTTTCCAGCTTGTGGTTCAAATTTTAGGAATGGCACCAAGTTATTCAAAGGCATACGAATAGAACAGCGGCCTCCCCCAATCTGATATCAGTAATGTGTCTTGCTCCTTGAGTTTTATGGTTGTCAGTGAGAAGTCCAGGGTAAAGTCCGTTTCCCAGAATGTGAAAGAAGTATTTACTCTGAGAGGCTTTTGAGAGGAAAATAAAAAGCTATGTATAGTGAGAGTGAGCCTTTAGAAAACCCAAAGAATACAACAGCTATATTCAGAGAACAAATGATTTCATCAGCGTCTTATCTAACTCCAATTTTTCAAAAGAACTAGAATATAAAATCTGAACATTTTGAGATATTTCAACTGATAATTGTCCTGTGATTACTTCAAATGGCATTTGCAGAAAGCATCATTTTCTACTTCATCCATATAATTTTCCCTTCCCTTGACCCAAAACAGTGGCAGGTAAGTGGGTTAGCATTATGGGATAAAAACAGACTCTTAAGGGACAAGGATGATAGAGGAAAATCTCTCATTTAGAAATGTTACTAAACATACATAAATGTCTTCTTTCTTTATTCGTACTTTCTGTATAACTTACCCTGGTGAATAACTCTGGAAGAACTTAACAAAGATGGTTTATAGTCAAGTATGAAGTATGGTTTATAGTCAAGTATATTTAGTTGACTATAAAAATCACTCTCCTATAAGTGATTTTGTCAATTGACTTATCTACCTTGACTAAATTCATGCAAATGCATAATGCATAATGAAATTATTGAACACAGTGTTCAAAATGAAAGGTTCAAAAATGAAAGGTTAACTTTTAGGGAAATCTCTACATTTAGTCAATTACATATATAGTGTAGAAATGAATGATTTAAACAGGTAAATAACATATTATTTTGGTGTCACACACAGGGTAAGAATATTTCAAACCATGCACTATGTTTCCTTTGCTTACAGGAGTCTGCACTTGAGAGCCCTCCTGTTTTAAATGATATTCCAGGAGATAAGAAACTTCGTGATCTTTGGATAACAAAATGTTAATATTATTCACATTTTGTTAAGATTAGGAGCCACTAACATTAGCCTTTACCATTTCAAATTATCCTAATTAGTAAATCTGTCTGCAGACAATAGAGATGTATGACCTGCTTTCTATTATTGAGAGATGAAGGAACACCTAAAGTTAGGTTTTATTTATTTTAAATTTTTTCCTCAATATTTTAGGGTCAACTAGATAGTGTCCTCCTCCTTTATTCAAACACAGAAAAATGTCTCTGGGCAATATTTCAGGAAAAGGGGAGGCATTTCTCACCATCCATAACTTCTTTAATCTTAGAGTTTCCCCATTTCCAGTCTTGTTAATGGTTTTCCCATTGGCTTGTCAAGGTTTGAGTTGAGTTTGGAGCATAATGTAGAAGCTCAATTCAAAGCCCAAAGTTAGGACATTTACTTTCTCAATCTGAAAATTTCTTCCTTTTCCCAGTAGCTAGCATTTGACATTGGTAGTCATCATTTTCTGCTGGTCCCCTATGCTGTGAATGCAGTCCTCCTCTGCGTTTGCCAGCCACTGCTACCCAGCCTGCCTCCTGTCAGCTGGCACCTGCAGATGACCTCTTTGAATCCTTGCTGATGCAACTCTTATCAATTCACATGTGTCCATATCTGCATCCTGGTTTTCACTGCATTGCTTCTCAAATTTTAAAATGTAAATTACCTCAGCATCTGCTCAGACGCACGTTCTCATTCGAGCAAATGTGGGTTCAGTAGGACTGATTATGAGATTTTGAATTTGTAACTGCCTCACCCACAAAGGATGGTAAGGTTGTTGGTCTGTGCCCCACAATGAACAGAAAAGAGTTACAAAGTCTTGGAGCTTTTTTCTGTATTGTGATGCAAAGTTTCACCTCATTATTTTCAAGGTTTCATCCCAGATCATCCCATATCTGAAATATGTAACCCTTGAAATGGCAAAATAATATCAAATTGTCCAACCTGTCACTTTCTGAAATGTGGTCTCTGTGGTTTTTCACTTTGTTTCTTGTGTCAGAGGGTGGTCTCCAGATTTTCACTGGTAGCTATCAAAATCTAGAACTGGGATGCAGAAAAAGGAAATGGGCACACACAGACTAATGTAAAAATAATGTTAAATTCTGAAAACTTCTACGTTTCTAACAAAACAAAGGAAATATTTTCCTAGAGTACAGAAGATTGCCTCACTTCATTATCCTATGATGACAATTTCATAATAGCAAATCCTCTTGTTACATAGAGAGATGCTTGTGTGCCTCTCCTATAATAGATCTCCCCTCACAGGCAAGATGACTAAACTGTACTTTCACAGCATCTGAACATAGTCATTTTACAGTAATATCTTTTAACTACTGAAAATGGTGCATTCTGATAAGTGACTATCATAGCATATATCTTTAGATGTATCTTTTTATGCTTAAACTATTTATCCTTTTCCATTTTATTTCCTCTCTTATTGTTACAATATAAAGCATGCTTATAATTGAAAATTCAGGATGGCAAAAATTTCACAAGGGTAATTCCTATTTGTAAGCTATATAAAATTTTTTTGACGTTTACTTAAGTAATTACTAATTTCCTGTTACGAAGTAAGACACTGCCCATTCGTCCTCTTATCTCCTTATCTTCCTCCTCCACTATTGTTATACCAACATTTCTTATATTGGAATATGCCTTGCGTGATGTATATTAAATCACTTCAGTTGTTATTTGATTAGTGTTTGCTTTATATAGTTCTTTTTAACCTGTTTGTGTTTGTGTAAGCCATTTGTGTCTTCATATCGAAAGTATACTTTCTGCAAGCCACGTTTCCAATATGACAATCTCTTACTTTCAATTTTAGTGTAAAATTCACTCACATTTAATGGAACTTTTAATATTCTAGGGCTTAAATCTATGCATTTCTTTTCAACTTGTTTCACTTGTCTAATCTTGTTTCCTTCTTTTTCTGCCTTCTTTTGGATTGAAGGCTTTCAGGATTCTATTTTTTTCCTCCAGAACTAATATTTTTTCTCTCTTTCACAATCTCCTACTCTCTCTTTCTCACTCTCTGCCTTGCCTACCCTCTCTCTCTCCATCCCCATTTAGTGGTTGCTCCACTCCCCTGAGTTTTAAAATATAAATCTTACCTTATGACAAATATAATACTTCACAGTAATGCAAATGCCTCACACTGACTGCATGCTTCCATTTTCTGATGTTCCTGGGCTTTGTTGTCATAGAACTTATAAAACTCAAAATGCATCCTATTATTTGTGCTTTAAATAATCAATTGTCTTTTAAAGAAATGTTAAATGTAACAATATATGTATTTTAGTTATCTAAATATTTACAATTCCCAGTGATCTTTTTATTATGCAGTTTCAAGTATCCATCTGGAATTATTTTTCCTCTGCCTAAGAAGTTCATTTAAAAATTTGGAATGTATATCTGTTGACTTCAAATTTTCTCACCTTTTGAATGTCTATTTTATGAATATTTTTCCTGAGTACAGACTTCTACTTTAGGATATTTTTCTTCCCACAACTATAAGATATTTTTTGACTGTGTTCTTGCTTGCAAGTTTTTAATAACAGTTTTGTGATTCGTTTTGTCTGTGTTCTTTTCATGCAATACTTTGCTCTTTTTGTGACATTTAATAATTTGGTTATGATATGCTCTGGTGTAGTTTTTTGTGTGTTTTTGCTGCTTGGATTTATTGAATTTCTTAAATCTGTGAGTTTATAAATTTTACCAAATCTGCCCATTTATATTTTTCTCCCCTCTTTAGAGGATTCCAAATAGTTATGCTATAATTTTTAATTCTGTTCCACAGATCACTAACAGTTGGTTCATATTTTCTTCCTTTGTTTTCTCTTTCAGCTTAATTTTATTGCTGTTTTTAATATCACTAATCTTTTCTTCTGCAGTATCTTAATCTTCTAATCCTATCTAATGCTTCTATCTGTAAATATATTTTATTCCTCTATAAAAAGTTCATTTGGGTCTTTTTGTATCTTAATTTCCTTCTTCATCATGCCTGTATTTCTTTTTGCATTTGAACATATCTATGATTACTTCTTAATATCCATTTCTTGTATTTTTATTTTAATTTTATTAGTACATATTTCCAGGATATAATGATTACATTCATTGAGCGGGTTTGGTACACACACACACACACACACACAACACATCTTATTTCTTTTTTCCCACCCCCTCCTATTTTTTTTCCTTCTCCTTCTTTTTTTGGTATCAGGAATCTAACTCAAGACTTCACACTTGCCAGTCACTGTGTCACTGAGCTACATCCCTGGCCCAAGACCACATTAATTTTTTTCCTCCCACTGCTTTTTTTTTTTTTTTTGCAAACTCTTTCTTTTCTTTTTGAGATTTCCTCCAAATTTTAATAATTGAATGATAAATAAACATATCCTGTTAAACCCATATCTATAGTCCAGTTTAACTATTTTACATTTCTCTATTACTATAGATGGGCTTCTAGGAGCATTGTACTCTAAAAAGCAATTTTTCATTCAAAGTTATTTTGATTGTACCCATGTCATTAAAAGCATATACGTCAGGCCACACTTAAAACTGAGATCTAATTTGCATAATTAAAAATAATGTACTGTAAAAGAACCTTTTATACCCACATATTTTTACAATGACTGGCTTTAGGAACTATTATTAAATATTGTACTATTTCCTAGATAAATTGCTTATGAATACCATGTGCAAAAGAATTAAAAATGAAATTTTTAAACTTGAAGATGACTGAATATAATGTTGCAGATATTTTTATACAATGTTTTAATTTCACTGTAACTTTTTCTTCTTCTCAGTCCCCTTAAAATTTTGTATACAGATACAGTTTTGTAGCACTCCTTCAATATTTAGGAAATAAGGTAAGTTTAAGGGTTCCTATCACTGAACCACCCCTACTAGATCCATCTTCTAGGCCACTGCTCTGTCTCATTAAAGACAAGCACAAGTTTAACACATTTCATGTGATGCTGATATTAGGGTTATACCACAATGGAAGTCAGACCTGCTCCATTTAGGATGCTTCTCCTGGTCCTCTGCCTGTCTATTTTAATTTTTAATTTTAAAGAGAATAAAACAAAAAAGGACAGAACAAAGCAGATCAGAACAGAACAACATAAGCAACACAGCACTTTACAACAAGACAACCAGATATTAACAGTAGATACCATGTCTCTTTCTTTGTAATAGTTTAGCATGGCTTCCAATACAATAGTATCAAACATAACAAAATAGTATAAAACCATTGAAGAGAATGAAAGAATTACAGGGTATTCTGAACCAAATAACAGAAAATGATCAATGGCTACTATAATATCTTATTTGTCACAAAAAATTTGTTTATACTATCACATATATTAAAATTCCAATAAAACACAACATGATAGAACCAATGGTAATAGAAGAATAAAAGCATGGTAGGACTTCAAAGCAAGATTATATTAAATCAGCAATGGCTGCCATAATGTTTTTTTTTTCATCAAAATAGCTGTTCATACAATCACACATAATAAAATCAAACAAAACACAATAAAAACATTCCAACTGATGAATGAAAACATTGAAAGGCTTCAAAGCAATGTAATGGGGAATCATGATTACCATAAAATCTTATATACTCTTACCAACTCTCATACTAGGGAGACTATATGGTATTTACACATGTGAGTTTGGTTTATTTTGCTTATGAGTATGGTCTCAAGTTGCATCCATTTATTTATAAATATCTCAATGTGATCATTCTTTATAACTGAGCAGTACTCCAAAGTATAAAAATACCACAACTTTTTTATCCATTCCTCAGTTGATAGGCACTTAGGTTGTTTCCTAGATCTGGCTATTACAAATTGTGCTGCTATAAACATGGGTGCACATATATCACTGTGCTATGATGTTTTCAGTTCTTCTGGGATTATGCCTAGAAGTGGAACAGCTGAGTCAAATGGGACTTCCAATTCAAGCTTTTTGAGGAATCTCCAGACTAACCTCCACAGTAGTTGCACCAGTCTACACTCCCACCAACAGTGCAGAAGAGTTCCTTTTTCCCCACAGCCTCTCCAGCACTTGTTGTTGGTAGTTTTTTTTTTTTTAATCCTGGCCGTTCTTTCTGGAGTGAGATGGAATCTCAGTGTGGTTTTAATTTGCATTTCTCTAATGACTAATGATGATGAACATTTTTCATGTATTTATTTGCCATTCATATTTCTTCATCTGATAACTGTGTATTCATCTCTGATGCCCATTTTTAGATTGGGTCTTTGAATTTTGAGGGTCTGATTTTTTTTAATTCTTCGTAAGTTCCATGCAGAAGTCCTTTGTCTGAGGCACAGTTCACTAAGATTTTTTCTTGCTTTGAAGTCCTTCCAAGAAAACTAAGGTTTTCTTTTCACTCTTCTGGGGATTTCTTTCAACATGCAGAAACTCTTTAATAAGGCATGATCCCAGTTATTGATTCTGGGAAGTATTTCCAGTGTGGTTTGATTCTTTTTATGAATTCTCTACCTACATCTATTTTTACTGACTTTGTCCTCTAGCAGATTTAGTGTTTCTGTTTTAATATTTAGATCTGTGATCCATTTAGATTTTAGTTTAGTACATGGTGATAGCCATGGGTCTACTTTTAGTTTTCAGCATATGGAGAGCCAATTTTTCCAGCACCATTTATTAAAGAGACTATCGTTCTTCTAGTGAACATGTTTGGCCCCTTTATCAAAGATAAGGTGGTTGAGTGAGTTTGTGGTTATGGTTGTATCTTCCACTCTATTCCATTTATCTTCAGGTCTGTTTTTATTCCAGTACCATGTTGATTTTATTATAGTAGCTTTGTAGTATAACTTCAAGTCAGGGATTGTGATGCCTCCTGCCTTGCCTTTGCTGCATAGAACTGCCTTTGCTCATAGATTTCTCCAGATCTATGAGGTATGTTAGTGGTATTTTGATTGGGATTGCATTGAATCTGTATAGTAATTTTGGGAGAATGGCCATTTTCACAATGTTTGTTCTTCCTATCCATGAACAGGGATGTCTTTCCACTTTCTGAGGTCCTCTTTGATTTCCTTTTTCAGGGTGTTATAATTTTCACTGTATAGCTCTTTTACTTCTTTTATGCGATTAATTCCTAAGTATTTCATTTTTTTGGATCCTAGTTTGAAGGGTGTGGCTTCTTTTATTTGTCTCTCAGTATTTTTGTTTAGTGTTTAGGGATGCTATTGATTTTTGAGTATTGACTTTGTATCCAGCTACATTGCTGAATTTATTTATTATATCTAGGAGTTTTTCAATGGAGTTTTGGGGGTCTTCTATGTAAAGTATCATGTCATCTGTAAATAATGATAATTTAACTTCCTCTTTTCCTATCTTTACTCCTTTTATTTCTCTCTCTTGTCTAATTGCTCTGGCTAGTATTTCCAGTACTATGTTGAATAGGAGCGGTGACAGGGGACATCCTTCTCTTGTGCCTGATTTTAAGGTAAAGGCTTTCAGTGTTTGGCCATTTAATATGACGCTGGCTGTAGGTTTGTCATAGATGGCCTTTATCATATTGAGGTGAAGACCATTTATTCCCATTCTCTGTAATGTTCTCATCATGAATGAGTGTTGGACCTTATCAAAAGCTTTTTCTGGATCTATAGAGATGATCATGTGGTTCTTACCTATGGCTCCACTGATATGGTGGATTACATTTATTAATTTACGTATGTTGAACCATTCCTGCATTACTGGGATGAATCCCATTTGGTCAGGGTGCATAATCTTCTTGATGATTTGCTGCATCCTGTTTGCCAATATTTTATTGAGAATTTTTGCATCTATGCTCATTAGGGAGATTGGCCTATAGTTCTCTTTTTTAGTTGGGTCTTTCTCAGGTTTTGGTTCTAGAGTAATATCTGCTTCCAGGAATAACTTAGGAGGAATTGCTTCCCTTTGATTTCATTGAAGAGTTGAGGAGTGTTGGAATTAAGTCTTCTTTGTATTTCTTGTATAATTCACAGTGAAAATGTCTGGGTCTGGGCTCATCTTTGTTGGTAAGAATTTAATTATGTTTTCAATTTCATTAATAGGTATTGGGTTATCCATCAGTTTTACATCTTCCTGATCCAGCTTTGGTAGTTCATATGTATCTAAGAATCTGTCCATTTCTTCTGTGTTATCAACCCTATGAGAGTAGAGCTTTTCAAAATGGGTGTTGATGATCTTCTGTATTTCCACAGAGTCTGTATTCCTTATTGCATGAATTTGAATTTTTTCTTTCCTTTTTTTGATAAGGTTAGCCAGGGGCTTATCAATTTTATTTATTCTTTCAAAGAACCAACTCTTTGATTCATTGATTCATTGTTTTCTTAGTCTCTATTGCATTAATTTCTTCTCTGATCTTTATAATTTTCTCCCTTCTTTTGACTTTTGGCTTTGCTTGCTCTTCTTTTTCTAGATGTCAGAGGTGTAGCATCAGGTTGTTGGTGTTTGTTCTGTTTTTTTGATGTGAGAACTCAGTGCAATAAATTTGCCTCTGAGGACTGCTTTAATTGCATCCCACAAATTCTGGTAAGTTGTATTTGTATTGTCATTTGCTTGTAGATATTGTTTAATTTCTTCTTTAATTTCCTCTGTGACCCACTGATTGTTCAAGAGTGTATTATTCAATTTCCATGTGTTTGTGGGGTTTTTGCAGTTTCTTTTACTAATTTCTAGCTTCATGGCACTGTGATCTGACAACATGAATGGGATAATTTCAAATCTTTTGCATTTACTTAAATATGTTCTGTGGGCTAGTATATGGTCTATTTTACAGAATGTCCCATGTACTGCTGAGAAGAATGTATATTCTAAAGTTGTTGGATAGAATACTCTGTATATATCTATCAAGTCCATTTGTTCACAAGTGTGATTTAGTTCTGTTATTTCTTTGCTGATTTTCTGTCTAGTTGATCTGTCCCTTTGTGTCAATGGCATGTTAAAGTCTCCTGTTATAATTGTGTTATTGCTTATTTGATTTTTCATTTCTGTTGTTACTTGCTTTGTAGAGCTGGGTGCTCTGGAATTTGGTGCATATATATTTAAGATTGTTATCTCTTCCTCTTAAAGTTTTCCACTAACTAGTATGTAGTGACCTTCTTTATCTCTTCAGATAATTCTTGAAGTCCACATTGTCTGCAAACAGTATAGCTATGCCCACCTTTTTTTGGATTTCTTGTTCCATGAAGTATTGTTTTCTATCCTTTGACTTTCAGTCTATGAGTTTCCTTTTGGGTTAGATGAGTTTCTGGTAGACAGCATATGGTTGAATGTTGTTCCTTGATCCATTCTGCCAGTCTGTTTCTTTTGATTGATGAATTGAGGGCATTTACATTAATGGTTATAACTGTTACATATTGGTTTATTGTTGACATGCTATCTTTCTGCTGTTGTATCTTAACCTTTCCATTCTGTTTGTCTGCCTTGCTTAGTGGTTTTTTCCTATGTGTATTTAGAATGTCTTTCAGTATTCTTTGTAGGATTGGTTTGGTGTTCATGAAGTTTTTCAGCTGTTCTTTGTCATGGAAGTATCATTTTTCTCCATGCATTTGGAAGGACAGTTTTGCAGGGTACATCAGTCTTGGTTGGAAGTCATTTTCCTTTAGGAAATGAAATACTTCACTCCATGCTCTTCTTGACTTCATTGTTTGTGTTGAGAAGTCTGCTGTGATTCTGATAGGTTTTCCTTTATAGGTGATGTCTTTTCTCTCTAACCTCATTTAGTATTCTGTTCTTATGGTGGATTTTGGGGATCGTAATTATTATATGTGTGGGTGTAGTTTTATTTTGGTTATTGCTATTTGGAGTTCTATATGATTCACTGATCCATATGTCAGTTTCCATTCCCATGTTTGGGAAATTTTCAGCTATTACTTATGTAAATAGCCTCTTGATATCATTTGTACTGTCCCCTTCTTTTTCATTTATCCCTATTAATCTTATGCTGTTTTTCTTTGCATCATCTTGCAGCTGCTGAATTGTTATTTCCTGATTCTTTGTTATTTTTAAAAGATCTTTCCCCTCCTGATAACTAGTTGCAATCTTATCTTCGAGGTCTGAAATTCTATCTTTCCTTTTGTTGAGGCAGTTTTGGAAACTTTCAATAGAATTTTTGATTTCCTGTACATCTCTTTGAATCTGCTTCATGCATTCTGTTTGTTTCTTATAGTGTTCATTCAGGGATTCTATCTGTTTGCTTTGTTCCTCTAATTTTTTAACTGTGTCTTCATTAGATGTGTTCACTATTTCTTTCACTACTTGTATCATTTCTTCTTTTACCTGGGCAATTATTTCTGATTTGAGTTTCTCTATACCTTCCCTGAGTTGCTTCTTTATTTCAGTTGATATCATTTCAGTCATTTCAGGTGTATGGCTTCTATTTTCTTCTATGTACATGGCTCCTAGGCTTTCTTGGGATGGACTGGAGGTTTGAGATTGCCTTTTGGTCTTTCATTTTATCATTTTCCTATATTTCCTTGCTTCAAGCAGTGTTCCAAAGCTTCCCCTTGGTGTGTTGGGAATTTCCTCCTGCACCCTCAGCTCCTGGGACTGAATGAAGGTCGCTGAGCTTGGCCCAGTCAGGCCTGCAGGACCTCCTGAGCCTAGTCCAGTGTTTTAGGGATTTGGGCAGAAACAACCCCTGTGAGCACTGGTCTCAGTCTCTCCCCGGGCCAGCGCCAGTGAGCTGAAAGTCCCCCTGTGTGTCCTAGCCTCCCATACTGAAAGAAGGCTGCTTCCATAGTGCACTGAGGCCCACGTAACCTCTAGAGCCTATTCCAGTGTCCTAAGGAGCTGAGCAGGAACTCACCTGCTGGGAGTCCTGGTCTCAAACTCTCCCTGGGCCAATGTCAGTGTACTGAAAGGCCCCCTGCACAGTCCCGGCCTCCAATTCTAAAAGAAGGCTGCTGGGCGTGGTGCACTGAGTTCCACAAAACCTCATGAGCCCAGTCCAGTGTCGTAGGGAGCTGAGTGGGAACCACTGGAAGCCCTGGTCTCAAACTCTCCCCGGACCAGCGCTGAAGCACAGGGGCTCACCTCTTGCGATCCTGGCTCCCTCGCAGGTTCTTGGCTCCCAGGACTAAGGTGGATTTATTCCAGGTATAGAGGTTGATTTGATGTTTGAAAACCTCAAAAATCTGCCATGCTATCAGATTGGGAAGCATGATGTCCTGAGTTCAATTCCCAGTAGTCCCCGAAAAACAAGATAAAAAAGGCTGATAATACTGCAAGGATCCAAATAAAATTATGCCAAGAGAACAAATACTTGAGCCACAGTCTTAAAGGAGACTCCTTCCAGCTGCTTTTCTTCAGAAGCATTGCCACCATTTTTTCTCCAAAGGTGCTTTGGCTGCTTGCTTTCTTTGGAGGAATCCTAGTCTTCCTCTATGACTTCATCTCCTGCCTCCCTCTGCCTGTCTTTTAACTTAATCCAGCTTAGAATTTCCATAATATCATTTTGAAATTTTTTTATTCACAAGTTTTATTCACAAATTTCTTTTAGTATAGGTCTAGTGGTTTTCAACACTATATGCATATTTACTAGAAAATTTATTTTAAAAGTAATATACCCCATGTGAAACCAGACTTAGAAGATAGATCTTGATATTTCTGAAAGTGCTTCCAAAGTAATTCAAATATATAAACAGAGTTAAAACAACGACAGCAGCCAGATGTAGTGGTACACTCCTGTAATCCCAGAACTCTGGGAGGCTGAGGCAAGAGGATTGATTCCAGCTTGGGCAGTTTAAAGACATTAGTGAGAGCTGTCTCAAAACTAAACATAAAAATGGGCTAGGAATGGAGCTGAGTTTGATAACCCTAAGTTCAACTCCAGTACCAAAAAAATTTTAAAAAGCCAGGCTATGAGATTCTCAAAACAGAAGCTCTTAGAGGTCCCATTTATTAAGTACTGCTATCTGCATATGTGATCTGGAATAGGCGCTTATATTTATGAACTTACTGATTCCATGGGACTACTAAATCCATTGAACTGGCATTAATAACTCAATTTTGCAAATATGGGAGGTGAAATTCAGGCATGGTAAGTGATTTATCTTATATTACAGATTTTTTTGCATTTTGGATCTAGGTTATTATATTAGTCCTTTTCATACAGTAGGTATTTAACACATTTAAGCATTGAAAGAATTTGTGCATGAGTGAATAAAGCCTCTAAATGCTGTGCTTCTTATTGTCCCAACATTCTGGTTCGTAAGTCTTTATATTCTTAGAGCACCCAAACTCATGAAGCCTAAATGGGTTTTCAATAATGATGAGTAATGAATAAATCAAATCATAGACCGATTAATAGATGATACATTATCAAATGAATTTGCAGTGCTTTCTCCAGCTTCAGTCTTTCACTTTGAAGAAAGCAGAATACTTTTTTTGTTTTTCATGTTCACCTAGCAGTTTGGCTGGGAGGTAACTTTAATAGTACTTTGGGATTCTCTCTGAAGTCATATAGTATTGAATTGCCAGAATGTTATAATTACAAATATAATTTCCTCCCTACTGTCTGCTTTTTATTTTTCTAGTGTTCTCTTAAACCTAGGTGAGTTTGTCCTAATTTCACCAGCACTTGTTAGCACTGCTACTGCCTTTTCTCCCTTTGCATATCATATTTGGCTACAGCAGCCCTATGAAAGATAAAACATTGTTTTAAAACAACAATCAATGTTCTTTTGTACTTCTGTGTATTGAGCTACTAATATGAAACTCTGAGGTCTTTCTGTTCCAGTGTAGTCATGAACCCATATTAACCCTAATACCCTAATATCCATATGTGGGTATTAGGTGTACCCACATACACCTAAATACAGCAATAACATCTATTGCTGAAAGGACCCATTTTGCCTCCAATAGGCTTTTCATTCCAGGTGACCAAAAATAATGCTTTTAATGAAATAGAAGTTTTTCCATTGTATGTCATGCTAACATTTATCAGATCCAACCAGTTTAGATAATGAATCCAAAGTTCTAATTCTCAAATGCTATTGCTTTATTCACATGGATATCAAATAACGTAACAGTTGAAATCATGATACAGGAAATGGAGCCAAGATAGCTGATTGTTACAGAAGCAGATTTAATACAAGGAATTACCCACTGAATTTTAGGAAAATCACATTCTGATGTAGCCTATGCTGTAAAAATAAACAAGAAAACTTTTTTAGACAAAGGATATAAAAAACTGCAAATTTACAAGTAAGTGCCATGTATGACTATTATTCATAATAGAAGAGAACTAAATGAGATGAGACATATGATTGCTTCAATTTTTGCCCAAAGGTATATTTAGGATTTTTATTTTACATTTTAAAACAATTTATTATATATTTCAAAAGTAACTCGAAGAATTCAAAGTTCCCAGTACAAATGATAAATGTTTGAGGAGATGTAAAAAATAATTACTCTGATTTGATCTTTACACCTTGTGTACTCATATGGAATTACTGTACTGCATCCCATAAATTCATACAATTACTATGTGTCAATTTTTAAAAAATCAACCTCCTAGATTTATTCAGCAAATTTCAGATTTCCTCAGTTGAAATTCACAACAGTAAAAGTATTTTTCCTAAAGTATATAGAGTCAATTTAATTATCCATGAAATTTGTATTTGCTTATTAAATGCAGCACAGAAAGTGAAATCTCACACAATGAGAAAGGTCTCATTGAGTTGAAGAAACATAAATTAGAGATTATGGAAAGGTGGGTGTCACTGTAGGGCAGAATTGTGGAAAGAGCTCCAGAAATCTTCGTGTTGCCTCTCGATTCTTTTCTGAACTGGAAGCTGTGTATGCGCGGGTTAAATAGATCAGAGTTGGCAAAGACTGATCACTCACAAATTTAGTAGAACCTAGCAGCACCACAGCCCTGGAATACAGCACAACTCTCCCTAGAGTAAAGGCCTCCCTGAATCCATCTACAAATGTAAAAATAAACCCCCAAAATGAGTAAACTAGTCTTTTAGTAATGTAGGTCCCTGCCAGAACAAAGCCCAATACTCACTACTTTAAAAAAAAACTTAGACACTCAGCAATGCAATATTTGCAATATCCATCCAGCTCATAAAGGAAAAAAAGTGATCAGATATACCCATAAAGTGTAGCACATAACCTGGAGAAAAATCAGTGAATACAATCAGAGGTATAACCAAGATCATTGCTATCAGTGGTTTTTGTTGTTGTAATTGTGTTGAGCTATACATTAAGAAAATTTTGTATCATATAGATATTGTCTTTCTATTCAAAACTATTATATTCATTTACTTGTTTTCTTTTACACATTTCATCAAAATTTTATAATCTCTTTTATATAGGTTCAAACATTTTGTGTTGAATTTTATACAGAGAGCTTATGTACTTGTCAGTATGGTGAAGAGATTTCTTTTGTAAGTATATTTTCTGTTTGGTCAATGGTGAAATAAATGTTCTTTTTTGTACAGTAATTTTTAATTTAATTTTAAAAGCTTTGAGATAGATTATTGGGGTTTTTATAATATATCATTCCATGATGTGCATATTGTGATAATTCTATATCTTCTCTATTTGTATCTTTGTTTCTAGTTCATATTTTAAGTACTTTTGAAAACTTTGAACACATTAAACAGCAATAGTAATAATAGTCCTTATTAATCCTGATGATGATTAGACTGTCTATAATTACAACAGTGTGAAATGCTATAAATGAAGTCTTTGGCATTATTGCTGAGTTCTAATCATGGTTGTGACCTTCCTGGCGATATAAATTTAAGCAAATTTCTTCTATTCTGTATTCCTCACATTCCTCATTTTTAAAATGAACCTTATGATATGATTATGAAGATTAAATTAACTTATATCTTATAAATGAGTGTTGATACCTTAGTACACCAGAATTAATGTTTGATTTTATCAAGACTTTTAGACATGTTCAATACACATCAATACTCTGGGTCAATGGCAGTGTTCTGGTTTAAAAACATTGAACCACTGAAGTGTACTATTTCAGGGTTTTCCTTTTTGCATTTTTGTAACTCTTTTCACACTGAAAATATTAAATTACCTCAATGTTTTCTGTTCCAACATTTTCTAAAAAATATTGTTTTTTTCTTTGGGGTTTATGCAAATTGTTACCATTTGTATTTCTGTAGGTGTAGGCAGCTGGAAATGAAATATGACTTTTCAGAAGTTTTAACTGCTTATAATGCCTCATGACTTTAGTTGATTCCTCCTTCTGTCTGTTTAACATTTAACCAAAAATAATATTGCTGTTTATTTTTTAAGGGTTGGAAGCTGAGAAAAGTGATTGCAATAGACAATTTTTGCCTTATATCTAGGTTTGCCTACTTAGCACAGTGCATGGGGCTCCAGGAAGACCTGACACCTACATTCTGGACTGCTTCAGTCTCTTTTTCTTTTTCAGTGGTGCTCTTCCCCTGGGATTCCTCCTCCAGTTCTCAGACTTAAATTCCATTTAGGTGCTAGTCACTCCCTATTTTTTACCCTCAGCCTTGATCTCAATCCTGCTCAAATTCATGCATTCAGTTGCCTCTTTGCTATTCATATTCCTGTTGTGTTAACCCAAATGGATTTAATATTTCAACATTCATATATGAAATCATATATATTGATTTAAAATAAAAAACCTTTGCTGAAGCAGATTACTATGGTTTTTCAAATGTTACATTTAAATGTCTAATAAATATTTGAATTGTCCAAAACTGATTCAGGTTCTCTAAACGTGCTCTTTCCTACTTTTCTCCATTAGAATAAATAGAACTGTATTCTTTCACTTGGTTAAGTGAAAAATTTGAGGCTACTCCTGACTGTGTCTTTCTCTCAAATCCTTATCCTCTACTTCACACAATCTCTTGAACTACTGTCCTTGCCTAAGCCATCACTAGATTTGCACTGAGCTACATCCCCAGCATTTTATTTTTTTTAAGACAAGGTCTTGTTAAATTGCTCAGGCTGGGCTGTAAGTTGTGATCCTCCTGCCTCGCCTTTCCAGAGTTCTGGAATTTACAGGAGTGAATTTTTTTCCCAAATGTCTCCAAATTGCTGTAGTATTATATAGTTCATTCTCAATATAGCTACCAGCATCATCTTTAAAAGCACAGATAAGCCCTTGTTGTTAGTGAGCCTCAACTCTCCCATTGGCCTCCCATCTTGAATAGAGTAACACTCAAAGTCTTCATAATATTCATCAGATTCTCCTCATGCACCTCAGAAATCATTGCTCCTACTCTAGCCTCCTGCTCCTCACAATCTTTTTCCTGTCTCAGCACCTTCGCTCTGCTTGCTTTCCCGACCTGAAACATGCATTTCTTAGATGTCCAGGTTTCTCTTTCTAAAAGAGCATTGTGACACATGAAATGGTCCTAGGCCTTCTCCTGTATGGTTTCCTATTGTTTATCCCTCTGTTATCTTACTTCATAGACCATACTTTAAGCCAAAATATTTCTTGCTTGCTTATTCACTTTTATTTCCTGTCAGGCATACAAGTTCCACAAGAGTAGGGGCTTCTTTTTCTTCACAAATATATCCTCTAGCATCTAGAAAAATCTTGGCATCTAACAAAGATTCAATAAATGTTTGTTATATGAATGAGCAACATTATTATGATGACCAGGATAAGTTTCAGTTAACAGAAGATCTGTAAAGATGTTAAGAATAAAATTTATCAGGTATCTCCTGGGTTTCAGTCCCATGCTAAAGCATTTATCTAGAGATTCTGAGAACTCCATGCAGGTACATTATTCAGTAGTCCTATTCCTGCTTAGAAATTAAAATCTTCAAGGACTAAAATCATACATAGGCAGAATCACTTTAGAAGTAAAATAGTTTATTCAGTCCAGTGATGCCTTACATACTTTTAACAGGAGAAAAAACCTTGCATTTTATTCACAAGAAAAAATAAAACGGGGCCAGGGATTTAGCTCAGTGGCTTAAGCACCTGCCTGGCAAGTGCAAGGTCATGAGTTTGATCCCCGGTACCAAAAAAAAAAAAAGGAAGAAAAAATAAAACATTGATACTTCATTGTAGAGGTGATATACACTGATGTTTGACTGACTCTATGATTATTTATTTGAGCACATTTTGGCAGAAGAGGGAACTGACGTATTTGAGGAGGGTGGGGCACCAACAGCACCCTGCCTATTCTTCTGAACTGTGTGGCTCCTATTTAGGAGCAAACAGAAGTCATGTAAATCTGGCTTTAAGTTTTGCTCCATATTTGTACTTCAGTGCTCTTTGGCAAGTTGCTTTGACTCTCAGCTACCTAATTTATACAGTAAACTATTCCTAAGTATTCAAAATAAAATAATAAAGATTACACTTACAACTGTGTCTACTAGACTTAGAAAACAGTCAGCCCTAGCCAGTTTTTCCTAGGGCTAGATTTTCCATTGCAAACAATACTAAACTCCTTTTAACGAATGAATGCTACACTTCACTAACTAGAAATTATCACTGTACAACACAGGATATTCCAATCTGAGGAGTCTGAGATCTCCTTTCTGTACCTGCATAAATTGAGAGGATTCCCCAACCCTCCTTACCTCAAAGTTATTCTTTGGGAGTTGGGTGTGACTAGCGTCCAAGTTGGTCCTCATAAACATACGTTTACACATGTAATTTCTGTGTATCATGGAGTTTAGGAAGGCAGCTATTTAGACGCTAACTCATGAGCATTTCTTTTCTTTTCTCCCAGGTGAAATTTTTATAAAAATTGAGAATTTCTTTTTAAATACTAAGTGTGTAGTCTTATTTTTCTGCATCATAATGATGTAACACAAAGACATTAAAAGAAAATTTAAAAAATACAATTCAATGAGTTTTAGAGTCATGGGTCTGTCATTTTCTAATAATATGACATTTGGACAATGAGTTATATCTTTATATTTAGTTTTCATTTGTTAAATGAGGATGATGTTAACCACCTTGAGATATTGTCTTCAGAATTAGATAAGCATCAATACATAATGACAATGCATAGTCAATGCATACTGCCATCAATGCCATTACTACAACTAATGAATCACATACTCTTCAGCAAGTTGAATTTCTGGAATTTGGTTTTCCAAAACCAAATTACAAAATGATGGAATTGGACTACAAAATTTCTAATTACCTGACAAAACCTCAAATCCTATGACCTTGTCCTTTATCATTACTTGCATACTATTCTGTATCACCAGTTTATTGATATACATATAGTATTTGACACCATGTATTATAATTTATTTTTGCATTTCTCACAGCCTGTTTTAGGGCCAAGCCTAGCAAATAAAGAGTGATTAATAAATGTCATAGATAAATGAATGACTAAATGGATGAATAATGCAATATCACATAATTCAGAACAACAAAGTATGATGAAAAAGAGGAAAGAACTATTCATTTTAAACTACATTTTTAAGAGTCATAGTGAAAATAAAATGATAATTTTATTCTTATCTAAGTGAGAGTTTGAGTTTAGAGGTTTATAATAATTTAAGGAGGTAGATATACAAACTTAAGTCTATAAACATGAATTAGTTTTCATATCACTGACTTATTCTATAGTTTTATCCCATTACAACTCAGCAGTTTCTGATGAAGGTTCTAGAATTTCTTTTCTTAGACAACGTAAAAAATGTATTTTTCCTTTAAGTAAACTCATGAAAATGAATTAGTTTTTGTTTTGTTTCCTTTTGTTTTTGCTACAGCCCTTCCAGATTTATGACTTCATAATCATATTTAAAAATCATATCTACATCCACAGTTTACATCGTTATAAATAGAGCACCAGGAAGTGCTTGTCACTATGTTCACAGTTCACAAAGAAAAACAAGACATGGTTCTTGTAGCCTAACTACAAGACTAATGCATAACCCCTCATGATTGAATTTTTTACTAGAGCATTGTTAAAGTGAACTAATATCTATGAAATTAATGAATTTTCATTCTGTTGCAAACCCTAATTCTCAAAAGAAGATAGTATAATGTGGCCTAAGCGAAGGTGTTACTATGTCACTTGAAATAATTTTAAATTATTCTCCCATAATCCTGGAAAATCTGTAGTAATTCTCAAAGGTGCCCTTGTTCTGAAAACATGTTTCGCCCACTTTTTTCTTTTTTTCACTTTTTTTTTTCTCAGTTAAGCCAAAAGTCTATAGTTTTCAGATAAAGGGAATAGAGAGAAAAAGTTCACGTTCTATTAAAGGAAATTAAACATTTTATTAATAAAAATGAAGTCTGAATCTGTAATATAGTTATTAAATCATGACAATAATATTCGAACAAATAATCAATGTAATCTTAATGTGCTTTCTTCCGTCAACATATATACTTCTACTTATAACCATGGAAATGATGAGCAGTGGTTTCCTAGTACTGAAGCAGTCAGTTCCATGAGCAGATATCCTCAACAAACATCAAACTGTTGGACTTTCTAGAGCCCTGAGAAAGATGCAGCCTGCATCTCAGTTATGGCTGCTTTTAACCTCTCTATGGGTGGGCAGCTCCTTCAGCCCAGTCTCTTTGGTACTGAGTTTATAGTCATATTATGGCTTGTTTCTTCATAAAAAAAAATTGTAAGACCTTTTGGTCTAAGAATTGATCTGTACAGGGCATATTTACTAGGAATACTAGGAACACTACATTTTAATATTCTTGAAGGTTTAACAAGTTGAGACTGATCAGCCAGGAATAACAACAGTGAGTTGTTAGGGAATGTGAAGGGCAGTCCTTGGTAAGGTATCAAGTGAGCAAGTGAATTTTATCTGTGTGTGTGTGTGTGTGTGTGTGTGTGTGTGTGTGTGTGTGTGTGTGAAAGAGAGAGACAGAGATTGAGACAGAGAGAGAGAGAGAACTAATGTGTAGGTGCCAGTGCCAGGGGCAGGGATCATGGCTGGCCAGTCTTCCCTCTTTTCTGAAATCACAGCAAACAGAAAAACATGGGGAGTGAGATGTGAACAAAGCAACTGGCTTAGAGATATTTTTAAGGGAATCTTTAAAATTTAACAGTAAATCCCAGTCAGCCAAATAAAATCCCACTCCTTGGGCTTCTCCAGTAATGAGAAGGAGCACCTATTTCTAGTTCACTGGGGACTTGTTGAGGGACTCTGGAACTCAAGGTTTTTGTTTTGTTTTAGTCTTTGCTTATTTCAGTGCTACCAGTGAACTCAGGGCCTCATACATGTCAGTAAAACACTTACTGACCTACCCCCTTAGCCCTTCATTCTTTTGATGCCCTATTTTGGTTTCTGGAGTGCTACTTCCAAATCCGCTATGATTAGCAGGAAGGAATTAAGAAACATTCATCATTCCTTAGATTCTTCAGTTTGCCTGCAAGGCACAGTCAGAAAAATTGTAAAGGCAGAAAAATATTATATTAAAATCTCAAAATGAAATAGTAACAACATATTCAGTAAAAAATTTGAACATTACTATCCCTATTTGTTATTACTAATATTAGTATTAAAATGGTAAGTATATTAATATATAAGATATATGCATGAATATATGTGCATACCTACACAAAACCATACATACCCATCAAAAGACTTTAGAAATACACAGGAGTTTCTCAAAAAACAATTTCGTAGGGTACTAAAACTCCTTGACTTTTTAAAACATTGTTTTAGGATTGTGAACTGCTTATATAAAAATAAGACAAACAGATACCTTTATTACAGAGCTCCCCCAATCTGAATGATATTACTGAAACTCTCAGAGACGTGTAATAAAATATGTAGTTGTAACAGGATAACTTTAGTTGTCATTGCAAAAAATATTTTCTAGAATATAACTTAATGTCTAACATCAAACTTCCAATTTATCAGTCGAAAGAAAAATATATAGTCCTAGTTTTCATGGGATTTATCTTGGAACTGCTTGGAACTGAAATGTCACTTTGAAATCTCAGTCAATTTTAAAGCTTATTGGGGAGCGTAAGGTAATCAGAAAGAGATTATGGGAGCAAATCTGGTTCTGAATCATCAGTAAACACTTGTTAGTAATGAGTCATAAATCAGTTATCTGTTGCTCCTTTAGGGATGCTTGAAAGCCTCCTGTAAGCATTACCAAGTTACTTGGTACCTCCCTTTATTTAAGGAACGTATTTTCTCAGAGAACTTTGACAGAATTTAATAGCAGGGGGGAAAAAGCCTTAAGATAAAGAGAAGAATGGTTAAAATTATAAATGGACACTGATTTAAAAGTACTTAAATATTTAATAGCTATGCAATCAGTGAAAAACAGTCTGCAAATCCACATTTTACTCTACACTCACTAGTTGGTTGCATGAAAAGAAACAGAAAATAGTGAAAATAACATTGCACTGATTTTCTTTTCTAATATCTCAGTTCTATGGAGTACTGATGCTTACCCATACAACAAGCAAATATTGATCATTGGCTGTATGGTTACTGTCGTCAAAATACTGTGAATACAATGGAGTCTAGATAAGATAAGAGAAAAAAGAGAAAAGGAAAATCATAACTAAAATTTGTACTTATGACAAGACTATGACTTCCAGGACACAAAGTTTCCTAAGGCTGTCAATATTGGTCCCTCCCTTTTACCTTAGGCTTCTTTCCAGTCACCCACAAATTCCTTATGGATGCTAGGAAGTGCCTAAATTAGCTTACTTGGAAAAAATGAAGAGCAGGAAACTGACTTTAAGGTAAAAGAACAAAATGAGCAGATTCAAAAAATATTTCAATCATACATTTTTTTTAAAAAAAGCTGTACTCATTCATGTGAAATTGACCAGTACCCTTCCTGGAGGTTTGCCAACTTTTGCCATACGTTTCTATCACTTCAAGAGAATCATAAATGTTCCCACCTGCAGGAAATAGCACATCACTCCCTTGATGGTCTGTACTTTATTTCTTTGTGCACTTTAAACATTTTGCCTAATAAATCTTTTCATGCCTCTTTCAGACTAGTCCTGAAAGTTCTTTTTCTGTGATAGGAGTCAACAAACCTAGAATTTATTTTATAGTAGCATTGACTTAGATTTCTTATCTTTGCTGTGGGACTCTTGTCAGAAAATGTCCAGTGACATCAAGAAGAAAACCTAGAAAATCTCTAAAAAGGTGTTTTTACAAAACTGAAGATACTTTCAACCTTTATTTTCCTCCCCTTTTCCCTTTTGTAGGTTCATGCTATGGAGGGTCAGTGGAATGCACACCAGCCCTCAGTCATCAATGGGAAATTATCTGTAATATTCCTAAACACTAACAAACTTTCCAGCGTCAAAAAGATGTGGATTAATTTTTTAATTGATGCAGAAATCATATGTATCTATGGGATAGGATGCCATATACACACATATATAATATATATTATAATTTTTATAAGTCTTATTTATCATTTCTCTGTGGTGAAAACTTCCAAATTTTCTTCTAGCTTTTCTGAATTATGCAATACATTATTGTTACCTATAATCACCTTACCTTGCAATAGGGCAACACACTTTACTCGCTCTAATTGTAACATCTTTTGGATAACTGTTCTTTGTTTTCTACCTCCCTTCTCTCACTAACCTCTGATAACTGTTATTCTACTCTCAAATTCTATGAGACTAACTTTAAAATTTATTTTCAGCTTTTATGTAAAAACTAAAAATTATACATATTACTGGGGTATTGTAATATATTTAGATACATGTACACATCACATAATGTTTAAATCAGGTTGAAAATATTTATCGCCTCAAACTTTTGCCATTTCTTTATTGTGAACACTCAAAATCCTTTATTCTAGCTTTTTTAAAATGTACAGTGCATTATTGTTTTCTACAGTTGCCTGAGGCCCAGTGATACATCCGACCTTCTTGCTACTACCTAACGATAACTCAGTACTCATTAGTGAACAATTCCCCATCCTTCCCTGCACCCTGCTCTTTCTGGCCTCAGGTATTCATCATTTTATTTTTGACTGCTGTGAAATAAGCTGCTTTAGCTTCCATGTATGAGTAAGATTATGTGGTATTTGGTTTTCTCTGCCTTGCTCATTTCACTTAATATAATGATCTTAGGTTCTGTTCATGTTGCCACAAATAACAGTGATTCTTTCTTTTTATGGCTGAGTAACATCCCATTGTGTATAGGTACCACATTTTCCTTATCTATTCATCAGGTTAGGGAAAGAGACTGATCCCTTTTCTTAATTATTGAACACTGTTGGAATAAATAGTGCAGATGCTCCTTTGGCATACTGATTTGATTTCATTTGGATATGTATCAGTAATGGAATTGCCGAAGCAATGACATCCAGAAGCAACAAGCATACTAAGCTCCTTCATCTTGATTTCTAATACTATTTCTGCTCAAAAATGAAAGTAACTCAGACTTTCTGGAGAAATACCTAATTTTCAGGATTGAGGTTAAATATATATATATATATATATATATATATATATATATTTATATACACAATTTGAGCCTTTTATAGTGCCAGAAAATAAAGTCTTTAAAACTAAAAAAAAGAAGGAAAACCTCCAACCTATATTGGTACATCAAAGAGGCACAAGAACACATCAAACTAAATAAAGCCATGTTATATTATAAAGTATAAAATAATATCTATGAGTCCATAATAAAAAAAGATTCAATAAGTGAAAGAGAAAAGACCTCCAAGAAGAATTCCAAATAATTTATGTATACTAATTAAAATGTCCACTTTCAAGAGGGGAAGCATAAATACCCTATCCTTAATGAGCTTAGTGATTTCTTCCCCCAGAGTATGGTATGGAAAGGGAGGGAATAAAGGTACATACAAATGAGAAATCTGGCAAACATTAAGTAAGTAAGGTAATCAAGATCAGCATCAGCAATATATCATGTTGATTCCCTTGACATAAAGTGATGGAAATGGTCCTCTCTTTCTTTGGGTAAATCCAGTACTCAAGTACAATCACAAGAAAACATCTCCCAAAACCAAACTGATGGAAATTCTACAATATGGTGGATTAACTAATGGTCAACTTGTAACACTCTGCTGAACTGAATCAGCGCGGTGCTGGTGTGGAATGCCTGCCTAGGGATTGTTGCCAGCAGCATAAAAGGAGAACTGGAGGGGGAAATGATGTGCTGTTGACTCTCCTGGAGAAGCTGTCATGCTGGTTTTCCTGATATGAACTGAGCTATTCTCATTATCAGAGGCACTCAGGTCCTTGCTGTCCCTGAGGATGAATGCTATTCTCTTCAGGAGAGCTCTGGTCCTTACCCTGGGTGTCGAATTCTGGCTCCAGTGCAGATCCCTCAACCTACTGGCACAGATCCTTCACTGGTGGAGACGTTCTAGCTTCCACCATGATCTTTGGGCCTTCTCAGTGCAGATCCTTCATACAGACTTGCATGAGACATCGCCATGGGCTCTACACTTCCAACTGGATCATGAAGGACATGACAATGGAATCTGGGTTCTCAGCTAGATTCTTTGGGTCTCTAGTGTATGCACAGATCTGTTGCACTCTTCTGAACTTGACTTTTTGGATGAATATTATAAAATAATCCTATAAATTATGTGTCCTGTATTAAATCTTATTCCCTTGAAAATCCTAACTACAACATACAAAATACCTGATTAATACTTCTCAAAACTGTCAAGGCCATAAAAAAAAGTCACATTCAAAAGACTAAAGAAATACAGCTAATAAGACACGATGACTAAATGTAATGTGTTCTGAATGGGACCCTGGGAACAGAAAATGACTTTAAAGGAAACCTGAATAAAGTATGGACTTTAGAAATAGTCTTATAACAATAGTTGTTCATTAAATCTTGAAAATATACCATACTGCTGAAGATATTAATAATATGAAAAGTTAAGTTGGTTATATGGGAACTTTATTCTCCTCAAAATTACTTTGAAAACCTTAAAGCTGTTCTAAAGTTAAAACTTTAACATATTTTTAGTTGTCATTACAAAACAATTTAAGATAATTGAGTTTTTCAGTAAGGAATCCAAAACCTACCACCTACAGAAAAATTACCGAATATTCATCAGTGCCCTTGGAGACCTAACTTGGGTCCCAGCACCTATTTCTCAGACAGATTTCCAAGTTAATAAAAACTTTTACTATAGTGTAGTCAGAGGTTCTCAGCTGTTTATGCTTAGGAAGAGTCAAGGGAGAGTTGGATTTAACCTGGGGTGTGGATTTTTACAGTCTATGGCCTTGTAAGTGAAGTCCAGAGAATTGAGAATGTATACCACAGATTATGATGAGTCCAGTAACTGTAATCACTACTTACAAGTTAGGCTGCCAGTTTATTTGCTCTTGCCCGTGACACAGAATCAACAGCAGATGCAAAGAATGTGTGCTTATGACTCCAAAACATGACTCCTCTTTCTACTTACATTTTGTAGGCAGTAAGGGAAAAGTAATAAATACTAGCCTTAACACTGAGCTCAGAAGTTTTGTTCTTTATGTATACAACCTATACAACTAAATTTTTACTGATAACATCTCATATTTTCATTTGAAAAATGAGAATTTTATTGTAAAGTGCTGTAAAATAAAGATTGGGCCCCATAAACAGCCCCTTTAGTCAAGGTGACTTTGTGTGCTAGCAAGCTTCCTGGTAGGGAGTGACAAACCATGAGTATTTTAAATCAATAGAAAGTTCAATCCATCTTTTAGTTCACAAATTTGTTTTAGTCTCAAGGCCAATAAACAGATCAAGATAATGCTACCCGTTGTGCTTAAGAACAGCACTGCCCTGAATGATTCAATTCAAGATCATGCTAATGGTGAGATCATCAGCAAGTTTCTGCTCCAAGTCTCAATTACCTGAATAAGCCATAGCATTTGTTCTCTTAGCCAGACACATGTTGGCATTAGTGTTTCAAAAGTGGCACCAGCCAATTCATTAGCAAAATAACAGATAAGTGCTTTTCCATCAAGGATAAGCACAAAATGAAAAACACTTTGTATGGGGAGAGTGATTTTTATTACTGGAAAATAATTTTTGTTTTCAGAATTAAACCTACTGATGCATGAAGGAGCAGGAAAAAGGTTTTTATGCATGTAACCTATACAACTACATTTTTACTGATAACGGCTCATATTTTTATATCTAAGATAAGAATTTTACTGTGAAGGGTTGAAGATAAGCACTGGGTTACATAAAGCAATAACCCCTTTAAATCTGAAGGAACTACACATAACCTGTTAACTGAGAGATGGGTAACTAGAGAGTAGGTGATGAATAAGGACAGTATACAAAGTTTTTTTTTTTTTCAGTTTAAATCAGAGAATTTTAACATAGATGTAGAACATTGCAGAACCAAACATTTTTACTAGAAAAGAAATGAAAGTATCTTATAAAAATATTCAGGTAGTACTTAGAAATGATTATTAGTTTCAAACAAGTGTAAGATTTTGACAGAATCAAATAATTTTAATTTTTCTCATTTGCTTATGAATACTGTGGCATGATTATTTAAAGGGGAAAAAGAAAATTATAGTCTCTATAATCTCTCTGATGGATAGTTCTTTTGTTTAGAAGATTCATGAGTCCTTATAATTAGGTAAAATGTGCCCTAAGATATAAAAAGGGATTGCTGAGACAAGTATTAAATGTCACTGTATTTAAAATGTTATGATCTATGTAATTTAATTGAAAATATGTCAGTATAGACAGTGTGATATTTTGTAATAGGCTAAAGTACAGGCTGGGTACATCACATATTCTAACCCAGACCTCACTGGAGAGGTTGAAGGAGTTGAGGAGGCAGCTAGAATTGTATCAGAAAGGCTTCTTGCTCCAGAGACAACCACTGGAAACAGTTTGATCTTTTCTGATCAACAGTAGATGTTTCATTAATTAGCATAATGATGAAACTGGTAACTTATTTCTCAACATACTAGAAGTTAAAAATAGGCTCTCACTAAAGAACATAGTAAAATTAAAAGTATGATTTTTACTAAAAATACTTGAGAACAGATATTAGCAAAATAGTATGAAGGCTACATCCAGCTCACCTATGTTTTAGTGTGGAGCCCATGAACTGAGAATAGTTTTTAAATTTTTACATGATTAAAAAATTTTCAAAAGAGGGGCTGGGGATTTAGCTCAGCAGGCATACGCGTCTGCCTTGCAAGCGCGAGGTCATGCGTTTGATCCCCAGTACCAATAAAAAAAATTTTTTTTTCAAAAGAATAATGTCTTTGACCCACTGAAATTATATAACATTCAGATTTTGGTGTCTGTAAGTTTATTATACCTAATGTATCATGAAGTTTGCATATTATTTATGGCACATATCAGCAATCTTTTTGGTAAAGAGTAAAATAGTAAATAGTTTAAGTTTTTTGGGGCATAACTTTTTTGCCATCAAAGTATAAAATTAGCTACCAGCCATACAGAAGCAATTGATTGTGACTGTGTTATAAGAGTATTTTATTTTAAAAGCAGATGGTGATCGGTTTCTTTCCATTTCACTGCTCAAAGGAAAATTACATTGTTTGATCAATCTTGCAGGCCTGAATCTGGTAACCTGAGCAACTATTTTGAAGATAATAATATGTAGTACAACAATTGTTAAATTCTTATCATCTTGCTTGGAAGTTCTGTATCACTATTGTTATGGGGTGTTTTTTGTCACTTTGCTTTTGTTGTTTTTGATTGTTCACTTCTTGATTTCTCTGTTTTTTCCTCTTTAAAATTAAAAAAAATTGCAGTTGGTAGGTAGGACTTGGCCTTGGTCTATTGCTACTTTGTACCACAATACTGGAGTTCATTAGCTGCAACAGAGACAGTATTGCCTGAAAATTCTAAAATATTTCTTAATCTGGTTCTTTACAGAAAAAAGTTATCCACCACTACTCTAGAATATACAAACTCCATGAGATCCAGTACCTTGTCTTTCTCATCTGGATTTTCCGAAAAGGAAATGGTGCCCAGCATGTAGTAGACATCTACAATGTTGTGTTAATGAATGAACAAGCACATGTAAGCTTACCGTGCTTGACAGCTTGCTATCACATCATGGAGCCCATTCCATTATGGAACGGTCTAGTAAAAATGCTGCCTTAGAGTGAAGCTGAAACCTGTCTGCCTGTAACTCCCACCCAAGATCTCAGTTATGCACTCCTTTGCAGTTTATAAAAATCTACTCTATTTTCACCTGTAGTTTCATCAAATATCTGAGAATAGATTTCATATTTTCTGATTCATCTCTTTACATAAAATAATCTAAAAAGCATCTTGTAACTTTCTCCCTTGATGTTGCTTTTCAGTCCCTTAGACAACTAGTGGCCCCTAGTAAAGATTAATAATCCACAAATCTTTTTGTATTTAAAACCTAGCATGGCACTAGAAACAAAAGGTCAGTGCAGCCAGAATCTGCTAATGTGCTGCTTTGCCATTGAGACACAGGTGTTCATTCATAGCTTTTTTCTTCCCTAGATGTCCACTAAGTTTTGCCAAATTCTGAGAGGTAGTCTTTTACATGAAGGGCATACCATACATTATACAGATCTAGTAATCTCAGTTTTATTCTTTTTAATCTGTATATATCTCTCTAAACTTTGAAGAGATATATGGTTACTCTTATATAGCTACTTTATTAAGCAAATTTGTTTCTTTGATAAGTTCTACTCAATTAATAGGTAATGACCAGTAAATCTGATTAACTTTTATTTTCTCATTGGTATATTTGTGTACATGACATTTCTAAGTGTTATGCAGTCCTGTGGATGTCTTGATTTTTAGATCCAATATGTAGAAATATTCAGCTTATTTTTAGTTGCATTACAGATCCTATAGCTACACCCACTTACTTACTCACCTATTTATCATTCTTTGAACCTCCTTTTCCCTGTGGTTCTCCATGACAAAACACTTTTAACTTGCTGTACTCTCTCCTATTGCAGAGAACTGAGAGAGATGATAGCATTTCTAACCTAGTGAGACATCTCTAATGTGATGTCTAATGAGATGTTTCTAATACAATTAAAGTATCTTTTAAAACAGATGGGCCATTTTGCAATGTAATTAACCAAGACACATTGAAAAATACAAATATTACTCTCATGCACAGAGCTAGGTAGGATTGCAGGAGCTATGTGAATCTAGTGGAACTCCAACCATTGTCTCCGGGACCCTACTGAAATGAATTGCTGTAGTAGGCTTGAGTCTGACTCTACTTATGGCATAAGATGCTCTAGTGTGTGATAAATTCTCATCTTTTACTGGAAAACAAGCAACAGGGTTAAGAGAGTTTACTCCAAATAACCTGGAAATCATTGGCTAGATCCTGAAAACTCACTAGCTAGATCTCACTCGTAGAAGACTTTGGGCTAGCAATTATTTTCCCTTTTAGAACAAAAACCCCGGAAAGTTAAATTTTAAGTGAAAACATCAGAAATTATACAGCTCCTTTAAGCAATGGATCTCAAATGAAGATATGCATGAGAATCACCTGGGGAGATTTCCAAATGTAGATTAAGACCCTGTCAAGCAAACTGTATCTGATTCTGTGCAAACGGCCAAGACTGCAAAGAAAATCCATTAAAGGCCCTAGTAATGTGGAAAGCAGCAGGATTGCTTCTATATCTGTACTGTAGCTCATTCTGTTACCTTCTGCCATTTTTCAAGCTTGCCTGTATTGCAAGTATTTTTCTATGTGTCTCCCACTTACCATAATCCTCTGACAGCTTTTCTTAGGTTTGTAGTGACTGGTACAGATTACTTATGCAAGTGCATTGCTATACAGAATTTTCTTAATGGGTCTCGAGGCAGTCTCTGGCAACAACATGGCCATCACTCTGGCACTTGCTAGACATGTAGAACCTGGTTTTTATCAAGATCTCCTGGTGATGCGCATTCAACGTGGAGACACGTAGTTCTAGTAAGACAAATACTACATGGCACTACTTGCATTAGGAACACTCGTACTTGAGATAGATGCTGCCTCCTGAATCCCAGGTACAGGCAAGGAGAAATCAAAACTGCCACAGAAAGGCTAAGTGTAGGCACTTTGATTCATATGTAGGGCAGTGCCCTGGTGTGAATCATAAACAACAAACCGAGAAGTCTTCAGATGACTGGAAACCTAGCTTACATCTGAGTACCGCCATGCAAAGGACTCCAAGCAAAACTATCCAGCTCAGCTGTGTCCGTCTACCAAACTGAGACAGACTAGAGTTCCCAACAGTTTGAAGCAGTTTTTTTGCTGCAATATATGCCTAGGACAATGGAAAATAAGAAAATAACTCCAAATGGAAATGCTGTGGTATCAACCAGTTAGTAGTATATAAGAGTTAGTTGAAAGTGCACACGTTTGGAAGAATGTGGGGACAAGCAATAAAACAATGTATAAATAAATATAAAAATATTTAAAGAATGTAAGAACAGGATATATTACTCACATAAACAAGAATTAATTTATAATCATCAATCATTTTAAAAATGCAAAAATAAGATAATCTACAAAATGCTTTGCTGATATTCAGAAAACTGTCTAAAGTATCATAAAAGCAGCAATTTAAAGAAATGTTAAGAATTAGGTTCAAAAAGAAAACATTTTCTAGAAAAATTAATGTTGTCTTTTCATACAAATGTCTAGCTTCTTTATAACTTTGCATAGAAAACTTATGGTGATCATAAATATTACATCAGAAAATGACCAAAAGACTGTGTGGCCCTTTTGATAATAATTTATAAAGTAGAGTTTTCTAAAAAGAATAGGCAAACAAGAACATTTCCAAATGTCATTGCTTATCCCCACAAGATAAATCTAGCCCCATATTAGAAACTCAAGCTGTGACCCCTCCTTTTTAAATTTAGTATTCTTTCAACAAAATAATGATTCTGAGATTGGACTTAGATGACAATTGCTTTTGAGTCAAAATACATACAAAAAGAAATACTGTACCAATTATTCTTGCCCCAATTTTTATCATAATATGCTGATTCTGCTGTGATTTTTGCCATCAAAATGTATTTTTAGTGACATTAGAGCTGACTTACGAGACATCAAGTACAGGTAGATACTGTTCCAAGGTACATTCTGTGGTCTAACCCCACTCTTTGCTTCATGCATTACTCACCTTAACTTTTATTTTGCAATTTAGTTTAGAGGGTTAAAGTTCAATCACAATGAAACTAGGATCAGAAACTGGCTCTCTATGTCTACCAGTTGCGTTCATTGTCTTTGACAGCAATACTTGTTGAATCACGCTGCTGCCATATTCCATTTATCAAGAGAGGAAAACCAAAGACGAGTAGAAATCATGGAAAAGCTGTTCCAACTAATAAGAAATAACTCAAAATACAGGTGTAGGTATGCATAGTTTGAATAGCCCTTCCAAAATCTATGTAGAAACATAGTTGCCATTGTAACACCATAAAACCTGAGATCTTTAAGAGGTGATTGGATGGACCTCATGAATGAATTAAGGGGCCACCTCATGAATGAATTAATGCTGTTATCATAGAAATGGGTTAATTATTGTAGGATCAGGTTCTTCATAAAATGGATGGGTTTCTCTGCCTCATGCATACCCTCTTGCTCTTCTACTTTGTTATAGCATAGCACTAAGGCCCTCACCAGATGCTGGTGCCATGTTCTTAGATTCCCAGACTCCAGAACCACGAGCCAGATAACCTTCTGTTGTTTATAAGTTTCCCAATCCATGGTATTTTATTAGAGCAGCAGAAAATGGGCTAAGGCAAGACACACATACATGCTACCACTCTCTCCCTTGCAGCTGTGTTGGAAATTATCACTCAGTTATGGCTTTGATTTTTCTCAGTAGAGACATACTCAGAATGCTTCCCAACTACTATCACTCTGTAATTTTGTTATTCCTCTTGATCGTGTATCAAGAAAACACCTCTACATACAACCAGCTTTATCTTTATTGCTATATTTCTAAATTGAGTGGGCAGAAATTGAAGAGACTCACCCAGCTGAGTTTATAATGAGCTTAGTTATTTTACTGAAATTATGTTTATTCAGCATAGAAACTAATTTTTCCTTAAAAATTATAGCAACATATGATAAATTGTGTGATCTGGTTCCTGTGGTGGTAGCTCATATTAAAATAACACTTCTTATATCAAACATCAGAAATTCTATTAGTTCTTGGAACTTACTAAAGTCATGCAAAAACTATTAATAAAGAATTTCTTAGTTCACTAAAAATAATGACAAGTGTTCTGTAGATACATATTTTAATCAACACTGGATTTCAAAGCCCATCCAGAGCACTTAACCAATCTGGGGCAATCCATAACCCCAGTTAATAGATATCAATATAGATAACAAATAAATCAATATAGAACAAAAGGCAGCAAATAATTTTCAATTATATTCAAGGTACTTTGCTAGTTATTATGCAAAGCATTAGATATTATAGTGGGCCTTTTCCTATAGAAGTTTGCAATAAATTAAAGGAAATATCACCTTTAATTTCTAAAAAATCATTTATAGGTTATAATGATAAGTAAATTATTAGTATAAGCCAGGAAAACCTAATTATTTTTCACAAAGGGGGAAATTTTTACTTTCCAAAAATCTAAAGATAAAGTCATCTTACTGTTACTGGTGATAAACAAAGCTGACTTGTTTTCAAATCCAGAATCTATGATTTACTAACTCTATAGACTTGGAAAGTGTAAGACATTGAGTATTTCTTAGTAGTGATTTCCTCATCTGTAAAAGAAGGGTGATAATACCAGCAGCCACCTTGTCAGACTGGCATAAAAACTGAAAGATAACGTAGAAGAGTTTATTATAGTGCCTTTCATGGTTTCAATAAATACTGTATACCCATCATATTATCCTGCTGTCAGATACTGTGGTAGTCAACTGTTGTGTCAACTTGTGTAAGAAACACCCTACCAAATTGGATCAGCACAGCTCTGAGTGTGACTGAGGAGATTTACTAAAGATGAAGACCCACCTAAGGCAGCTTGATACCTGAATGGTACCAAAGTGAAACAAAGAAGGAAGAAGTCTCATTTCTGTTTCTTTGGAGGAGCTTCAGTCTTCATCTTCACCTTGGGGGTTAACTCCTGGCTTCTAGTGCAGACTCTTCAGCCTCCTGATATGGACTTGCATGGGACGCTATCCTGAGCTCCAGACATTGGAGTGGATCCTTTCGATCACCTGTGCATAGTCAGACCTTTTGCACTTTTCCACACCTCACTCTGTGGGGAGCCAATTGAAAGCCAAGACTGAAATCTCATATACTTGCTTACCTTGCATTAAATCTCCTTCTCTAGTGAGCACTGCCTGACCTTGGGGCTTTTCCAGCACAGATCCATGAAACAGACTTGCATGAGTCATTGTGGTCTCTAGGCCTCCAGTTGGACTCATGGGTGGCACTGTCATGGGCTCTCGGTCTTGAGCTGGACTCAGGCAGATGTTGCTGTGGGATCTGGCTGGATCTGACTTATTTTCCCTAAGTCAACTTGAAGTTATCTATTTACTAGTTCTGGGCTTTATAAAGCTGATGCTAGTGTGCCAATTTGCTGGAGCCCTCTGGGTGATCCAGCCCTCTAGGTGGTCTTCAGGGGAGCTCTCGTGGGTCTTCAGGGGAGCTGAGGGTGAAGAATCCACCCTCAGATGGATTCTTTGGGGTCTTTAGTGTGTGGACAGATTTCCTGCACTTTTTGTGTTTCACTCTCTGGGTGACTATTATAAAATAATACTTTAAATCATTTGTCCTGAATTAAATCATTTTTCTTGTAATACCTTACTACAATATTCAATGAAAAAATTAAGAAGTCTATTAAAGTGGACAGCATTGGGAAGTCACAGAAAGACTTTATGCTGACGATGGTTGGGCAACTCATCAGAAACAGCTTTCATATCAGGAATCCACTATTTTGAGTTAGATTGCATACTTCCACTCACCTATTGCCAGGTAGAGTACATGGTATTAATGGTTTTATAAAGGAAAAAGAGTTAAATAGAGAAGGCCTCCTACTGTCCTCTCTACACTGAAGTGTTATATCCTTGGAACTAAATTGATTTCTTTTAAATAACATATGTAGGAATTGTCCATATGATTTCAGTTAGATAAACTCAAAAACCTTTTTTGTTCACATGCACTGTGAAGAAAACTCAAACTCTCAGACTTCACTGCAATTCATCATTATGCTTCAAACTGAACCCATGTACTTGCTACATTTTCTCCATGAAAAAACCACTCAGAGGGCTCCAAATTGTCACACTAGCATCAGCTTCATAAATCCCAGAACTAGTAAATAGACAACTTCAAGTTGAGGGAAAATAAGTCAGTAACAATCAAAATATCCCAAAGACATTTATTCCTTAGTGAAATTCAAATGTGAGTACCATTTATTGTCTTTCTCTGTACTAGGTACAGTATTAAAGTTTTGTTGTTTTGTTTTGTTTTGTTTTGTTTTGTTTTGCTTTGCTTTGTTTTGTTTGTGTGTGGTACTGAGGATTGAATGCAGAGCCTTGTGCATGTTAGACAAACAGTCTACCACTGAGTTACATCCCCAGCCCCAGTATTAATTTTTATGTGCATTATTTTATTTAATTGCAGTCCTCTGTAGTAGATATTTATACCCCATTTTACAAAGGCAACAAGTGAGGCTCACAGAGCACAGGCAACTTGCTTAACGTCACACAGCTCTGATGCAAATGGGGCCAGTGCTTGAACATGGTCTGTCTGGTCCCAGTGTCACTGTACTATACTACTTCCCAAGGGTCATCCTTAGTACCTAGCAGCTAGGCTCTGATTAAAAACCTTCTGCACAAAACAGGATTGTTTTTTAAGTATATGTTTGGAGTATATAATGTTTACAATCACTTAGAGAGTAGATAAATGTGCTTAACGCATCTTTAAGGAGATTGGCCTACAGTTTTCTTTTTTTAGTTGGCTCAATAGTTTCAGAATCAAAGTTATGCTAACTTTCAAGAATGTTTGGAAGCATCCTTTCCCTTTCAATTTCATTAAAGAGACTGAGGAGTATCGGTCTTAGAGCTCTGTGAAGTTCTTGCAGAACTGAGCAGTGACTCCATTAGGTCCTGGGTTTTTCTTAGTAGGTTGGGGTTTTTTTTTATTATTGTTGCCTCCGTTTTATTGCTTATTCTTGAATTGTTCACAATTTTTGTCTTGATTCAGTTTTGGTAATTCACATATGTCTATCAATCTGTCTATTCCTTCAAGGTTTTACTAATAGTCATCTGGACTTCAGCAGCGTCTGTTGTGATCTTGTCTTTTTCATTCCTAAATGCATTAACATGAGTCTTTTCTCTTTTTTCTTTTGGCTCTGAATTTGGTTAAGTTTGGCAAAAGGTTTATCTATTTTGTTTAAACAGAATTCTTAAGAAGAAAGGCATCAAAAAAGAAAGTACTCTAAAGGATATAACTGCATGTATGTTTAAGTGTGGAAGATTGATGACCATGCTACTGTTTTATTAGATTGTTGAGCAGAACTGTTAATAGTCTCACTGTTTGAATGTCTACTTTGTATGCTTTAATTTTGTAACTTGAACAACTATTTCCAAGATGACAGTATGTAACATCAACTAGTGATTTCTTAGTGGGGTTTTTTTGTTGTTGTTGTTGTTCTTTTCTTTTTTTCCTTTGGAATTCTGTATTGTTGCTACCCTTTTTTCTGTTTTGTTTGGTTGTTTTTTTTTCTTTCTAAATAAAATTTTTTAAAAAAGAAAAAAAAAGGGCATCAAGCAGAAAGCAGGCAATTGTTCACATTAAAGGGGAAAAATAATAGTTGATGATCTTAATCTAAGTCAAGCTAATTTAAAACAAACATTTATGTTCCACTGGTGATAAAACTTATATTGCAAATAATGAATACTTGCAAAACTTATGACACAACTTCAGAAATGCGCCAAAAACTATTTTTGTTGAGCCCTTGGTAAATAGACGTGTCTTCTCAGCCCCTACATTAGACCACATTAATATTATAATATATTGCCCTCCTAGCTCAGCTTGAACCCCAGTGAAATATCTGCTCTAAAAACTGAAGCACTCTTGCTAAGAAAAACTAAATTTGTTTTTCCTATGAAAAAAATTGCTATCCTAACTTTTCTTTTTCCCTTTTGCTACTGGGGATGGAACCCAAAGCTTCACATATGCCATGCAAGTGCTCTGCCAACGGAGCTACCTCCCTACTCCATATATGAATAATTTCCATGTTTACATTTTCTTAAAGAAGTTCTGAAGTTTATCCATAAAAAGAAAAAAATCCAACCATTCCCTGAGACTAAAATTTCATTTTTTTATGAACAAAATTGTATAGTTAGGAAGAACAGTCTATAGCTCTTACATCTACTTAATTTATGTACTTAATTTAACTCTAGTTTGGTGGCTTACAGAACATATTGTGTAGGAGATATTTTTAATTCTGCCTCGCAAGTATGCCTTCAACTATGTCCTTAGCTAACCACCATCATCTCCCTTGTATGTGAACAAGTATGTCTGACTGCCTGTACTTGGCTCTGTCCTTAACAGCATTGTGCAATGGAGAGGGGTTGATCTTGATCTTTAGAAGGCTTGAGTCATGATCCTAGCTGGGTCATTTGACAGCTGTGTGACTTTGAGCAAATTCTTTTTAACTTCTTTAAATCGTGTGTGTGTGTGTGTGTGTGTGTGTGTGTGTGTGTTGTGCACGCGTGCCTAGATATGTTGCTGAAAGTGCAATATAAAACCTGACATGTTGTAAACACATAATAAATGAGAACTATTACTATTACCATTCCCTTTGTGGAATTGGTCCTGAAAGCGTACTTAAATTTGTGGGTTCTTTGCTGACTATCATTAAATGGCTTTGATAATAAAACTGGTGCAGTAGTCCTCCCTGGTCTGAAGTCTTATTTCCTGGGGTTTCATTGCCCATAGTCAACTGCCCATAGTCAGGAAATTGAAATTGAAAAAAAAGCAATTCATAAGTTTTAATTTTACTACAGTATATCGTTATTACAGTTACATTTTATTAATGTTGTTCCTAATCTCTTACTGCATTAGTTTCATTCCATTGATAGCAATGAAATAATGCAGACAGGGAAGTTTAAAGAAAAGAGTTTTATTTTTGGTTACAGTCTTGGAAGTACAAAATCAAGGGACCATATCTCCCCATCGAGGAAGTATCACCATCTTTTGGGAGCTGAGTCTCAAGGTACCACAGGGACAGAACACAAACGTTTATGCCCTGTGGTCTCTCTCCCTCTTCTTTTAAAGCAACCAATACTTAGTCATGAAGGTTCTGCCCTGATGATCTTATTTAATGCTAATCACCTGCCAACAGCCTTACTTCTAAACATCATCGTTGGCTTAAAGTTTCACCTTCTTAATACATCATACAGTGGGGATTGTATTCCAACATGAGTTTCAGAGGGGAAGAATCATATTCAAAGTATAATTCTTAATGCATCTAACATACAAATTAAGCTTTCTTATACATATTTTTTTAAATATACATGGAGTCTGGTATTTTTCAGGTATCCATCTAAAGTTTTAAATGTTTCCCTTGCACACAATGAGGAATAACTATAAAATCCAGTATCTACCTTCCATTCTTGTTAACAGGATATCAGGAGAAATCCTTCCTTTTATGCAAAATTACAGCTAAAGACCAAGGTAATGCCTCATAGTCTATGTTCAGAGAGATTCTAGTAGGTCACCAAATTTTGAAGATGACCAACCATCTTTCCTTAATGATCACTGAGAAGTGCCCTATCACCACTACTTCCACCGCCACACCACCACATCCTCTATACAAGAAGATTCAAATGAGAGATGGTGATGACTTTCTGGAAATTCAAGACTGGAGATCACAAACTCATGGAAAGAGAAATAATGGGAAGATGGTGGGCTTGAGACAGCAAAGAAGGGAGTAGTCTGCACTATGTCAGTTGGTGTAAAAAACATACTTGACTTTCCCTGGTATTAAATGGATACCCCAGAGAAAATAGGTGAGATCAACTGGATTTGTAAGAGCACCTCCTAAGCAGAAGGGTATCAATCTCCTTTACTAGATGCTGTGGTAAAACAATGGGTCTGAAGAGGAGCCAGAGCTTTTGAAGGACCAGCTGCAGAACTTACAGCCTGCCAGGTGAAAGTGCAAGAGTAAGAAGTGTCAAACATCACCTCCTAAGTACCGTGCTTCCTTACCTCCAACCCACACCTAGGGACCAGCCCCATGGAACTGCAACCTCTACACTGGATGTTCTGGGTGCCTGAATGGAGGGGAATGTTATTAGGAGAATAAAAGTCCCCACCAAGTTTCCTATCAAAGACGTGAAGCACCTATATGCCCCATCTTACCCTAACCTTCCCCATGTCTGTGTCCAGGAGAAAATAGAACTTGTTTCTTTGTTACTACTACAACCAGCATTGTAATTCCCTCACAGTTCTGGGTAGAAGGTGGTAGAAGTATCTGGGTAAGTGTCAGGAGAGGAAGGTGGAGCAGGGCCCTGGGCTCTAAGGGACCACAGTAGAGACCTTGTTTAGGGGAGGCAGGGAGGCTACAGAGACAGAGCCACAGTGAGCTGAGGCTCCCGGGCACCCATTCCATACTCCATCTGCTAGACTATACTTACAAAACACAAATCCAAAGATAAAATCATTAAGAATTTTAAGATGGCAATAGTTCCCAGATTGAGTAACTTCACAGTGAGATAGGCTACACAGGGACTCTCCAAAGTAGCCATGCCTGCCTATCGTGAAAGCATCAATATTTAGACAAGTGACAGGTTTAGCCATTACTTGCAGGTGAGAAAAGAAATGAGTCCCAAATTAAGCTGAGATTGAAAATTTAAATGACATAGGGTTAAAATTACTTTTAAAATATGCCCAAGTTATTATTAAAGGAACTGTTCCTTAATGGAAGATGATTCAACATCACCCAGTTAGAAAGTAGGTATTAAAGAGCAAAAGGCATTTCAAGGTTGCACCCTAAGGGGTGAGACCCTCGGGCAAATTGGCAACCCATGATTATTTCATAGCAGCTGGCTGACCTCACACAGTGACATGACCCTACACAGCAGTGCATGCTCAGCTGGGGTACTTCCTAGAACTGTGGCAGTGAAGAAGTGGTGGACGAGTTGCCTTTGTTGCTGCTAACACCTGGGTGACCCACAACAGAAGTGAGAAAGAGCATACAGGAAAAGGATCTTCATTCTAAAAGTATGTAGGCAACTCAGCAAAAAGGCAGCATATGTGTAACCTCAGTTAAAGTTATATAATCGCAATGGTGTTTGAGCTCAAAATATAATAAAATTCTGAAGTGCATTCACGAGTCACCATTTCTACTCTATCTTTTTAAATTGTCTATAATCTACATAGAAACACTATATAAAGGTACATAAGGTAGCACTCAACTCATGTTACTAGGCGAAAGTACAATAAAAATTCAAGACTTGAAGTAATTAGCCTATACTAGAGTAGTCAGTGGGGGATCTACAGAGAAGAGAGAACTTTAACACAGAGGCTTTGTTTGGACAAAGGGAAAGCTAGGGTGTTCCAGATCAAAGAACACATAGGTATTGAGTATACCCAGTTAGTGAGAAATGCAGCCTCCATGTTACAGAAGATGAAAGCAGGAGAAGGGACGGGTATAATACTGGATTGATGGGGGAGGAATCATAAGGACTAAAAGGAAGAAACACCCTATGCATTATACATGTGCTATACAGGAACTAATTTAATTCTTACAAAATTTCTGATAAATAACCTACTTTGTGGGCCTTCAAAACTATCCTCAGGTTCAATTACATGCAAACCATATTATTAATATAAAGTACTCCATATAGCCCAAAGTCTGAAGTAAACAAAAACACTTTTAGCAGGCCAGATATTCCATGAGCTTAGATGTTCTCTCCTTGGAGAACAGTAAGAGCCAAAATCCTTCTCTGGCACGTACAGGATTTAGACAGTGCATACACATTGAGTCAACCCTTTACTGTACAAATAGACATTATTTTATAGTTGAATAAAGTGAGAGTGAAAGGTTAGGTTCCTTTTCCACATACAGTAAGTAGGTGTTTTAGCCGGGATTTGACTCTGCTTTTGTTTGAAAGCAAAATCTCTGCTCTTTTCACAACACACCGCCTCCTCTACACAAAACTGAAAGTCAAATAAGCAATTAGACATGATTCTGAATCTTCTGAAGTTCTACAGTTATTATCAATGCGCAACTTCATGGAAAATAGTGTTTATTATTTAGCATTTCTTAAGCTGAAAAAATAGATTAGTCTTTGATAACTAAGCTTGTTCTAAGCAATGTTGAGAGGCTGACTCTAGGCTATTTGGTTGGACTGCTTGTGGAGGAGGTCTCTCTCCCTATAAAGTCGCCAGGGTTCACTCACATGGGCTCCACCTTGATGAGCTTTTCTAACGGTGATCATCTCCAAAAGGTTTCACTTCCAAGGACCACGGACGAGTTTCCACCTATCTCACAATGGGGATAATTTTAATACATGTGACTTTGGGGGATACACTCAAATCATATCCAAGTCATAGTAAAGAAAGTAAGTTCCTGCTCTAACTGAGCTAATAGTCAATGGTCGTGACAGAAAGTAATAGTTGTCACATTAACATCATACTCCATCATTCCAGTCTCTCTTAGGGTGGTGGTAGCCTTATTAATCTGGCTTATTAATTATCACCAGATGCAAATCTGTTTCCCCGATTCTTATTGATGTAGATTCTCTTAACCTTTTTTCTAGTGAGAGGTTAAATTGATGACTTTGTCTGAACTGCAAAAGTAAGGTATCTCTAATGAGAGGTCCCAACCCAGGGCAATGACACTACTGCTAGAGAGCTTGGGCAGGGGCTGCTGAGCAAGGTGGCCACAGGTAGGTACTGTGTGATGCAAGAATACAGACATGGAGCATGAAATCTGGGGATTCCTCCTTCAGAGTTTAGAAGAAGGGAGGAGGCTCACAAATTGCTACCCTTATCCCAAAAGAGGCAGGTGTCAGGATCAACTCTTGGCAAAAGAAGCTATCTTTTCTTGAAAATTTCAAATTTTTTTTCCTATACTTCTCTGCTAATTTCAGAGCTCCAAGAGGAGACTGTCCAGAGTGGGTCATACAGCCCTGTGTCACAAGTGCAGGGTGGATCATGGAGATAACACTGGGCTGCCCTGGAACACCTGAGTCAGACACAACAGATTATAAATTTTGTTATAAGTTTTTGGATACAACATCAAAAGCACAATCTAGGAAATAAAAATTTGGTAGTGATATACTGATGGTATAGGCATATGAAAGAAACTTAAGAAAAAAAATGAAAGCCCAAGTCGAAGACTAGGAGAAAATATTTGCAAAACACCCATCAGTCAATGAACTTGTATTTAAAATCTATGATGAATCTTTACAAATCAGTCATTTAAGAGAAGGGGTGAGGCTGAACAGACACCTCACCAAAGACATGGGAAACGGAAAAATGCTTATGCAAAGACACTCCACACCATTTGTCTTCAGTGAATTTCAAAGTAAAATAACTAAGAGGTACAACTATAAAAATAAACATATTAAATGCCAGCATGACTGTGTACAGGCAAGAACTGTCTGCCGCTGGGACTGTGAATTAGCATAGCCACTCTGGAATACAATTTGATAGTTTCTTACAAAGAGGACCACAGTATTACCATATTATCAGCTAGGGCACTTACAGATATTTACCCAAATGATACAAAGTCTTAGATACACACACATGCACACACACATTATTGCAGCATTATTAAAAACCATTAAAAAGTAGAATGAACCAGGGGCCCTACAAAGAGCAAGTGGAGTGTCAAACTGGTACATCCACATGACGGAACATTACTCATCAATAAAAAGAAATGAGACACCTAGCCATGAAAACCATAGATGAATCTTACAGGTAGATTGTTAAGTAAAAGAAGCCAATGTAAAGAAGCCACCTATTGCATTATTTCAATTTTATGACACTCTGGAAAAGTAGAACAATGGAGAAAAAATAAAAAGATCAGTGGTTCCTCAGGATTTAGCAGCAAAAGGGAGCTTTAAATAGCAATGGAATTGTTTTGCGTAGTGAAACTGCAGTAATTATATGGCATAATGCCTTTTTCTTTTTTTATTTTAAAGAGAATAAAACAAAAGAGGGCAGAACAAAGCAGATCAGAACAGAACGACATAAGCAAAACAACACTTTACAATAAGACAACTGGACATTAACAGTAGCTATCACAATATCTTTTTCTCTGCTATACTTGAGCATAGTTTCAAATACAATAATATCAAACATAACAAAATAGTATAAAACCATTGAAGAGAATGAAAGAATTACAGGACATTCTGAACTGAATAACAGAGAATGATTAATGGCTACTATAATATCTCATTTTCAATAAAAAGATTTGTTGATACTGTCACATATATTAAAATCCCGTAAGACACAACATGATAGAACCGATGGTAATAACAGAGTAGAAGCATGGTAGCACTTCTAAGAAAGATGATATTAAATCAGCAATGGCTGCCATAATGTTTTGTTTTCTTCAAAACAGCTGTTCATACCATCACACATAATAAAGTCAAATAAAACAGAATAAAATCATTCCAACTGATGAATGAAAACATTGAAAGGCTTCAGAGCAATGAAATGGGAAATCATGATTACCATAAAATCTTATATACCCTTACCAACTCTCATACTAGGGAGACTATATTTACACATGTGAGTTTGGTTTATTTCGCTTATGAGTATGGTCTCAAGTTGTGTCCATTTATTTATAAATATCTCAATGTGATCATTCTTTATAGCTGAATAGTACTCCATTGTATAAAAATGCCACAACTTTTTTATTCATTCCTCAGTTGATGGGCACTTAGGTTGTTTCCAAGATCTGGCTATTACAAATTGTGCTGCTATAAACATGGGTGCACATATATCACTGTGCTATGATGTTTTCAGTTCTTCTGGGAATATGCCTAGAAGTGGAATAGCTGGGTCAAATGGGACTTCCAGACCAAGCTTTTTGAGGAATCTCCAGACTGACCTCCACAGTGGTTGCACCAGTCTACACTCCCACCAACAGTGCAAAAGACTTCCTTTTTCCCCACAGCCTCTCCAGCACTTGTTGTTGGTAGTTTTTTTCTATCCTGGCCATTCTTTCTGGGGTGAGATGGAATCTCAGTGTGGTTTTAATTTGCATTTCTCTAATGATTAATGATGATGAACATTTTTTCATGTATTTATTTGCCATTCATATTTCTTCATCTGAGAACTGTGTATTCGTTTCAGATGCCCATTTTTGGATTGGGTCTTTGAATTTCGAGGGTCTGATTTTTAAAAATTCTTTATAAGTTCTAGACAGAAGTCCTTTGTCTGAAGGACAATAAATTAAGATTTTTCCCCAATTTGTGGGTTTTCTTTTCACTCTGCTGGAAATCTCTTTTGACATGCAGAATCTCTTTAATAAGATATGGTCCCAGTTATTGATTCTGGGAAGTATTTCCCGTGTGGTTTGATTCTTGTTCATGAATTCTCTACCTACCCCTGTATCTTCAAGGTTTTTACCTACTTTGTCTTCCAGCAGATTTAGTGTTTGTGCTTTAATATTTAGGTCTTTGATCCACTTAGATTTTAGTTTAGTACATGGTGATAGGCATGGGTCTAGTTTTAGTCTTCTGCATATGGATACCAATTTTTCCAGCACCATTTGTTAAAGAGACCATTGTTCTTCCAGCAAGCATGTTTGGCCCCTTTAATCAAAGAAAAGGTGGTTGAGTGAGTTTGTGGTTGTGGTAGTATCTTCCAATCTATTCCATTGATCTTCAGGTCTGTTTTTATTCCAGTACCATGTTGATTTTATTATAGTAGCTTTGTAGTGTAATTTCAAATCAGGGATTGTGATGCCTCCTGCCTTGCCTTTGTTGCTTAGAATTGCCTTTGCTATTGTAGGTCACTTCTGGTTCCAGATGAATTTGAGGAGTGATTTCTCTAGATCTATGAGGTATGTTAGTGCTATTTTGATTCGGATTGCATTGAATCTGTATAGTAACTTTGGGAGAATGGCCATTTTCACAATGTTTGTTCTTCCTATCCATGAACCGGGGATGTCTTTCCATTTTCTGAGGTCCTCTATGATTTCCTTTTTCAGGGTATTATAATTTTCCTTGTATAGCTCTTTTACTTCTTTCATGAGATTAATTCCTAAGTATTTCATTTTTTTGGATGCCAGTGTGAAGGGTGTGGCTTCTCTTATTTCTCTCTCAGTATTTTTGTTGTCAGTGTATCAGAATGTTATTAATTTTGAGTATTGACTTTGTATCCAGCTACATTGCTGAATTTATTTATTATTATCTAAGAGTTTTTCAATGGAGTTTTGGGAGTCTTCTATGTAAAGTATCATGTCATCTGCAAATAATGATAATTTAACTTCCTCTTTTCCTATCTTTACTCCTTTTATTTCTCTCTCTTGTCTAATTGCTCTGGCTAGTATTTCCAGTAGTATGTTGAATAGGAGCGATGATAGAGGACATCTTTGTCTTTGCCTGATTTTAAGGTAAAGGCTTTCTGTTTTAGGCTATTTAATATGATGCTGGCTGTAGGTTTGCTATAGATGGCCTTTATCATATTGAGGTAAAGACCATCTATTCCCGTTCTCTGTAATGTTCTTATCGTGAATGAGTATTGGACCTTATCAAAAGCTTTTTCTGCATCTATAGTGATGATTACATGGTTCTTACCTTTGGCTCTATTGATATGGTGGATTACATTTATTGATTTATGTATGTTGAACCATCCCTGCATTCCTGGGATGAATCCCACTTGGGCAGGGTGAATAATTTTCTTGATGATTTGCTGTATCCTGTTTGCTAATATTTTATTGAGAATTTTTGCATCTATGTTCATTAGGGAGATTGGCCTGTAATTCTCTTTTTTAGGTGGGTCTTTCTCTGGTTTTGGTACTAGAGTAATATTTGCTTCCAGGAATGACTTAGGAAGAATTGCTTCCCTTTCAATTTCACTGAAGAGTTTCAGGAGTGTTGGAATTAAGTCTTTTGTATTTCTTGTAGAATTCTGCAGTGAATCCATCTGGGCCTGTGCTCTTCTTTGTGGCAAGGACTTAATTACATTTTCAATTTTGCTAATAGAAATTGGGTTATTCAGCAGTTTTACATCTTCATGATCCAGGTTTGGTAGTTCATATGAATCTAGGAATCTGTCTGTTTCTTCACTGGTATCGAACCTATGAGAGTAGAGGTTTTCAAAATAGGTGTTGATGATCTTCTGTATTTCCACTGAGTCTGTAGTAATTTCACCTTTTTCATTCCTTATCGCATGAATTTGAGTTTTTTCTTTCCTTTTTTAAATAAGGTTGGCCAGGGGCTTATCAATTTTATTAATTCTTTCAAAGAACCAACTTTTTGTTTCATTGATCCTTTGTACTGTTTTCTTAGTGTCTATTGCATTAATTTCTGCTCTAATCCTTATAATTTCCTCCCTTCCTTTGACTTTGGGCTGGGCTTGCTCTTCTTTTTCTAGATGTTTGAGTTGTAGCATCAGGTTGTTTATTTGTGTTCATTCTGTCTTCCTGATGCGGGAACTCAGTGCAATAAATTTTCCTCTGAGGACTGCTTTCATTGCATCACACAAATTCTGATAAGTTGTGTTTGTATTTTCATTTGCTTGTAGATATTGTTTAATTTCCTCTGTGACCCATTGATTGTTCAAGAGTGTATTACTCAGTTTCCATGGGTTTGTAAGGTTTTTGCAGTTGCTTTTATCATTAATTTCTAATTTCATGGCACTATGATCCAAAAACATGCATGGGATAATTTCAACTCTTTTGCATTTACTTAAATATGTTCTGTGGGCTAGTATATGGTCTATTTTAGAGAATGTCCCATGTACTGCCGAGAAGAATGTATATTCTGATGTTGTTGGATGGAAAACTCTATATACATCTATCAAGTCCATTTGTTCACAGGTGTGATTCAATTCTGTTATGTCTTTGCTGATTTTCTGTCTAGTTGATTTGTCCCTCTGTGTCAATGGCATGTTAAAATCTCCTGTTATAATTGTGTTATTGCTTATTTGACTTTTCATTTCTGTTAATATTTGCTTTGTATAGCTGGGTGATCTGGAATTTGGTGCATATATATTTAAGGCTGTTATCTCTTCCTCTTAAAGTTTTCCCCTAACTAGTATGTAGTGACCTTCTTTATCTCTTTGGATCATTCTTGGTTTGAAGTTCACATTGTCTCCAAACAAGATGGCTACTCCCACCTTTTTTTTTTTTATTTCCTGCTGAATGAAGTATTGTTTTCCATCCTTTGACTTTCAGTCTATGGGTTTCCTTTTGTGTAAGATGGGTTTCTTGTAGACAGCATATGGTTGGATGTTGTTCCTTGATCCATTCTGCCAGTCTGTTTCTTTTGATTAGTGAGTTGAGGCCATTTACATTAATAGTTATAACTGTTACATATTGGTTTAGTGTTGACATGTTATCTTTCTGCTGTTGTAGCTTTAGATTTCCATTCTATTTAATTGTCTGCCTTGTTGGGTGGTTTTGTCCTATGTGTATCTAGAATGTCTTTCAATATTCTTTGTAGGGTTGGTTTGGTGTTCATGAAGTTCTTCAGCTGTTCTTTGTCATGGAAGTATCTTACTTCTCCATCCATTTTGAAGGACAGTTTTCCAGGGTATGTCATCTGGGTTGGATGTGGCTTTCCTTTAGGATCTGAAAGACTTCACTCCATGCTCTTCTTGACTTCAGTGTTTGTGTTGAGAAGTCTGCTGTGATTCTGATAGGTTTTTCTTTATAGGTGATCTCTCTTTTCTCTCTAACAGCTTTTAGTATTCTGTTCTTATGTTGGGTTTCTGGGATGGTGATTATTATGTGTCTGGGTGTAGTTTTATTTTGGTTATGGCTATTTGGAGTTCTATATGCTTCACTAATCCAAATGTCAGTTTCCATTCTCATATTTGGGAAGTTTTCAGATATTACTTCTGTAAACATCCTCTTTATATCATTTGTGCTGTCCCCTTCTTTTTCATTTATCCCTATTAATCTTATGGGTTTTTTTTTTGCATCATCTTGTACCTGTTGAATTGTTATTTCCTGATTCTTTGTTATTTTTAAAAGATCTTTCCTTTCCTGTTTACTAGCTGTGATCTTATCTTTGAGTTCTGAAAGTCTATCTTCACTTTCATTGAAGCAGTTTTTACAGCTTTCAATAGAATTTTTGATTTCCTGTATATCTCTTTGCATCTGCTTTATGTATTCTGCTTATTTCTTATAGTGTTCATTCAGGGATTCTATCTGTTTGCTTTGTTCCTCTAATTTTTTAGCTGTGTCTTCACTAGATGTGTTCACTATTTGTTTCACTACTTTTATCATCTCTTGTTTTACCTGGGCAATTATTTCTAATTTGAATTTCTCCATAGCTTCCCCTAGTTGCTTCTTTATTTCAGTTGATATCATTTCAGTCATTTCAGGTGTATGGCTTCTATTTTCTCCTATCTATATGCCTCCCAGGCTTTCTTGGGATGGGCTGGTGATTTGAGCCTGCCTTTTGGTCTTTCCTTTTGTCATTTTTCTTTATTTCCTTGGTTTGAGTGGTGGTCCAAAGCTTCCTCTGGGTGTGTCGCAAATCTCAGCTACTGGAGTGGTCTCAGATCCTCTGCAGGAACTTGGCTCCCTAAATTGAGAGGCAGAAGCAGGGTGTGGAGAAGTGAAGCCAGAGAAACCCCCAGGGCACAATCCCTTCTCCTAGGGGTGTGGATATGAACTCAACCACTGGCAGCACTGGTCTCAAGCTGTCTCCAGGCCAGCCCAATTGAGTCCAGAGTCCTTGTGCAAAGTTCCTGCCTCCTGGACTGAAACAAGACTGCTGAGCATGGTTGACTGAGGCCCTGCAATCTGCTGGACCCCGTCCAGTGTCCCAGTAGCTCCCCAGAGACTCAAAAGCCAGAATGTAGGTCTCCAACTTTCCCCAGGTCACCATAATTCCAGCATTATGTCTTTTTTAAAGCCCATAGACCTTTACAGTGCAATGAGCAAACTTTAAGGTATGCAAATTAAATGTAGCAATTTAGCAAGTTGGAAGACCACAGGAATAATATAGACTGTGACAAGAGAAATCTAACTATATTTGAAATGTATAAAACAACCTCATTAAACAAAGTAGGGGAAAAGTTGCTGACTCAGTATTTTTGGAAGTAAGTGGAGTTTATAAAACAAAAAGTAGAGGAACTTTACCTAAGCACTGTGCTAGATGATAAATTTTTCCCACAAAATATAGGATAACAATTCTGATACCCCTACACATTTTTACTAGAATGAACCAATTAAGTAAATGGATGTAGGTGCCAGATTCCTCAGTAGTGGAGTAAGAATTAGAGATAAGCAAGGTTAGAAGGTAGATAATGGATTATGTCAGAGACATCAGCATGAACTCATATTGACCTTAAAAGACAACAAACACAGACTCTAGGAAGTGTTCACACATAGAAATTCTTACAGATATGGATATTATCTTAGCTACTTTTTTCATTGCTGGGACAAAATACCTGACATTCACAAGTTAAAGGGGGAACAGTTTATTTTAGCTCACAGTTTATGGAGGTTTCAGTTCCTAGTCAGCTGGCTCTGAGGCAGGATGACACGGCAGAGGGGTCTTGAAGAAGAGAAACAGTTCATGGCATGCTAGGAAGGAGCAGCAGCAACAGCAGCAACAGCAGCAGCAGTAGTAGCAAGCATCCCTTTATGCTCCATCCAAGCTACAAGCCTATTTTTCAGTGCTATTCACACCTAGAGTGGGCCTTCTTACTATTAATATGAACTATAGAACTATATGAAACTATATAAAACCAATCAGTGGACTGATTTAGTTATCAAATATTCTTAATCCATACTCACACACTCTACAGCAAGCCACCTACAAAAAGCCCCACCTAGGAATGCATGAGGCTTTGGAGGACATCTAGACATCAGTCTTAACAGATATATACATGGCTTCACAAATGGATGTGTATTCCCTTGCTGCATCAGTTGAAAGAATCTAGAAGCAATGACAGCTGAGTCACAATGAGTGCCAGTCTTAATTTCTAATGCCGTTCTCCAGTTAAAAGGCCCAGAGTGGAAAACTATCTGATTCTACAACTGGCACAAGTAATACACAAAATGGGGCCAAAAGTTAAGGAATTTCTCAAAAGGGAAAAAAATACAATTTCATAGGAACATGACAAAAGAACTTAGAACCCCACTGAGAGTGTCTAATGTTCGAAGTTAGAACAAATGCAGCAATAAAATAAAACAAAGTATAAAATACATACCCGTAACTCAGTACTCATATAAACAAATTATACAATAAGTGAATAAAAGGAGGAGAAAAATTCTTTGCAGAAGAATTAAAATGGATTATGAGGATACTCTCAATGAGAAGGAACACAAATTCCCACTCAAATGTGGACTGCACATCGTAACTCATTCCCCACAGTGCAATGTGCAAAAGGGGGAAAGAATTAATTGACAGTAAAGGAATCTAGGGAACACTACTACATGAGTCAGATAATTAGAGAAACAGCACAGTGATGAGTCTCCTGGATAGTTTACCCCTTTGAGTATGATACAATGGAAAGAGCACTTTGCTTCTCTATTCTTCCTTCTATAACCCATAACACCAGTTTAACAAGGAGAATATAATGAGATAGTTCCCCATAGATAAATATTTTACAAAATACTTCACCAAGGTATTTCAAAATAGTCAAGGTCATCCTAAAGAAGGTAGGACTGAAAAAATTGTTTTAACCAAGAAAAGCCTCAGGACACACGACTGTTATGTTATATATCTGAGATAAGGTTATGGAATACACATCAGGAATCAGGTAAAATATGAGTAAAAATTATTTTTGCTAATAATTATGCATCATGATTGACTTATTAATTGTAACAAATTTACCATGATGATGATGTTAATAAAAAAGATTAAAAAATAGAAATGAGGAGCTATGTTATCAGTTCAAATTTTTCTCTGTAAATCTAAAACATTCCCAAGAGGTAAAAACTTTTTTGTAAGTTTGTAAAAACTTTTTGAAATTACATAATTTTTATTTTTTTGATATTTTCTACCGACCAAAGTAATAACAATTATATTTAAGGTTTTTTAAATTATGTATTGTGTATTTACTCATTTTTTTCCAAGGACCAAAGTACACTTAACACACTAAGGAAAATGTCACAACACAGACAGTAATATATTTAAAATCTGAATGAGAAAGAGCTATCTTCTTTTAAGTCTTATCATATTGTATACTTTGGGTGGCTTATAACTGCAAGCACATAAATCAATAATACTCAATAAAGATAAACAAATACTGCAGTTTAAAAAATAAAAAGGTCATCTAGATAAAAAGAAACTAAAATGTACTCAAAAGTTCTACGCAAATGAATTGTTACCCAATAGAAAAACAAAGCTTTGGCTTCTCTCTTAGTCCTAAAAGGTTAACTGGAGGAGATATCCATTAGTTACTGGGAAACAGGCAATAATCTCTCCATCTAAAAAACGTATGTTCTCATCCATAGAAATCTTGAAACAAACCCGAAAATAAAATCCTACTCAGGATTTTGCTCATCTATTACATTCTAAAAGTGTATTCTTTCTTAATCCTTCTCCGGCAGAGCCAGAGATCTCACAGCCCCATGGCAGAAGTTTCTAAGCAGTAGAGACACCCGGATCAATTTTTGAGTGAATATTTTGTCCTGAAGCATGTTACACAATATATGGAGGACCCTAATATATGCCAAAATTTAAAAAAAAAAAAAGGTTGACCAAATCTGTTCACTTTGAAGAAGATGTTATAGCAGCCAGGAAAAGCCTCTGTTAAAGACCGCCTCACTTTCTGTACCACTCTTACCTTAAGGGACAATTTGAAGGGAAAGTCTAAAGAAAATCTTTGACATAGATTTGTAAATATGGAACAAGAAAGTGTATCACATCCAGGAAATGTCATGAGAGGAGTTATTACAGGAACTGATGGTCCTCTGGGAAACTGCAGGATTTCTTGCATTCAGTTTTTGAATATGAGCCAAAAACAGAGCCAAGCCAAGAAAAGTGGATTGGTCACTAAAAAAAGGACTCACTAACTTTTTTTTTCTGCAAGACTATTTCCACCAAAAGGCTCTGATAATTTCATCAATATTTTGCTTTACTGTTCATATTTCTGTTTCTGTCTACTCCAGTAAACAACGTGGGTCAGAATTCTACTTTCTTCTGTGACACTGTCAGTCAGGGTTTACTGGAGAAACAGATATAACACAAGATATACAAATGTGTAAGAGATTACAAGATTGGTGCACAATGGTCAGCCACAGAGTCAGATGATGGAGTGTGTAGAGGGTGTCTGCACACTAAAGGCTGAAGCATCCAGCCCAAGGGCTGGAACTTACTGCAGTGTCCCAACTAGTCCATATCAGGAAACCAATGGGTCTGTGACAAAATGCTGATGAGTCTACAATGAAAGGCTGGCATCTATAATGAAGGCTGAAGAGTCCCAGGCAGAAGCCTAACAGTCTGTGCCAGCAGCCAGGAGACAACAAAGGTGAAGGCTGGAGCTCCTCAGAAGAAGGAGCAATCAGTTCTTCCTCATTCGCCTTTTATTGTATGCAGTTACTTCCTCAGGTGGGTGTAGCACTCACATCATCTGTGTGCCCTCCTCTTTCGCAAGCTGAGGATGTTACAAAGTAAGGACCCTGGTCCCCTGCTAAATGACTTAATTAAATTTCTGACCTCAAATTGACACAACAACATCCTAGAACCTTAAGGGCTTATCCGAGCACCCCAGGATACAGAGCTGCTGAGTCACTTAGGTAAGCTTCTGGACTTCTCAGATTGACACAGTGTATCAACCATAACATAACACACTGCCATCAAGATACAATTTACACATCATGGTGGAGCGCCCTTTATCCCTTCTACTTCAACTCTAGCTCTACCCTGAGCTGTCCCATAAATTCTAGGCAGTAGAAACCCAGTGGTCTTCTTTGGGCCTTTACTTAAGCTGTCCCCACGTCCCAGAGAACCCTGACTGTCCTCCAACCTATGCAAGAGGCTAATTCTTACTCATCCTTCTAATCCCAGCTCAGATCCATTGCTTCAGTTTGCTTTCTCTGATTCCCTCAGTGCCATCTAAGAGGTCAATGCCTTTCTATGCTCCAAAAATAGCCTGTTCTTGCCCTGTCATGGCACTGACACTGGGTCTCTGTGTCCAGTACAATCACTAAACTGAGGGTTCTTTGACACCAAGGACTGTGTCTATTACTCTCCCATTCCTAAATTGCCACAGATAGTATTTGTGGCACCTAATCATCACTAGTAAGGATTATGGAATAAATGCAATTCAGTGACTATTTTAAAACAAAAATCTGCTATTGGAAACCCAAAACAAACCAAGTAGACACATCATAATGAAATGTAATCTAAGTAACAGACTTATGAAAGACTTCTATGTTTTCAATCTTGATCCCAACATCCTTTTTTATTCTGTCACTGAATGTTCTTTCAAAACAAAGCCATTAAGCACATGACTCTTTTTCACACAACCTGGATTACCTCTGTAGTTTGTCCTCCAAACTGTGTGGAAACCGCTTTCGATCCATTTGCACAGTGTGCTTTTTCTTGCAGTTACTGCTGAACATAAGAGCACAGGGATGACCATGGGAGAGAGTGGTTGAGGTCAGTTACAGTGCATGAACAAGAAGGGAAAGGAAGTTAAGGAATTATGGTCTATGGTGTTGAAAGGATTATCTGTCTGGATGCTGAAATAACAACAACAAAAAAATACTGTCACGGGAGTTTCAGGGAAAAATTGTCTGTAAGCCAGCAGCTAAAAATATTGAAGAAATGTGAAGGAGGGAGAAGGAGATGTCTGCAGCAAGGGGGGGAGGGTTGCAAGGTTCTGATGGCACAGAATTCAAAGCTGAGGTTTGGGGAGGTGGGAGGGTGAGTGGCTGAGTACAGCAAAGGGGCTGCCTGGCATGTCTTTTTTTTTTTTTTTTTATTTAAAAGAGAATAAAACAAAAGGGGGCAGTACAAAGCAGATCAGAACAGGGGTAGGAAGGAAAGGGAGCAAAAACTGAGTGGGAAGTGAAGCAACAGGGCAAGATTCTCACAGGATCCACTGAGCAAACAGTAAAAAGAATGCTTAGAGAAAGGTGAAGGGCCTAGGAATTTTGCAGGTGGTAGATCTGTAAAAGAGATACACTTTTAATGCTTTCAGCTTTTTTACTCAGAAATAAATGTAACAAGTTAGCAAAGGAGTTGAATGGCATAAGGGGAACAACTTGTGCCCATGGATCTTAAGTGTCAACTTGACTGGATCAAGAGGCTCTTGGAGAGGTGATTAGAGCATGGGTTTGCTGGACTCATCGGTGGATTAATCCATGAGGTTCACAGCCAAATGTGTTGTTAGAAGGAGGAATCCAGCTGGAGGATAGTAACGAGGCTGCGCCTTTGGAGGGTCTATTTCTCACTGGTACTCTTCTCTTGTGCTTTGCTTCCCTGCCATGGAGTGAGAGGTTTATTCCTTCATGTTCTTCCACCATAATGTTCCCACCTTGGAACTAGGCAACCATGTATTAACATATTTGAAAACATGAACCAAATAAACCATTTCCTCCTTGAAATTGTGTATGTCAGGCATTTTGTCCTAGAAATGGAAAAGCTGACCAATACAGTTGTTACTTGACATTAACTCTAGGACCAAATGATTTAAAGTTTCTATTAAAAAGCAGTAAATCAAATATAAATACCACACTAAAAGGCTGAAATTATGTTCCAATTAATGCACTCCAAAAGATATCCAAAGTTATTGCAAAATTCCTTCAGAACTATCCAAAATTTGCCCAGTGATACCAAAATACTGAAACAGTTCTTCATTCTTAGGTTTTGGCCATTAACACAATGCAACATGGGCTCCTCCAAATGGACATTTAGTGTTACTGCGGAGGTACCCTTTAAAGGCAATTACTGTACAAGTTTCATTCAATCAATATAACTTATTAGTAAATATCAATTATTGAGCCTCTTGTAAGCCTCTTTATACTCCTTATTGAGTCTCTTATAAGCCTCTTTGTGCTTTTATAAAGTTGAACTATAAAACTTTGAAAACTTGATGAATAAAAGCAGATGAACGATCTTGTTAATCAAAGATAATCAAAATTTTCAGTTTCTAGATTTAAAAACATCTATTTGTCTTTAAATTAGGGTATTCTCTGTGACAATGAAAACAATGACGATGATCAATCCATGTACCTATTATCACCTTGTATTTTATATAGTTTTATGCATCTATTATATGTTTATAATGGTTTTTAATTGTTTTAACTTTGCAATATAATATCATCCTGTATGTGACTAGGGAATGGTCTCCTTTTATATTACATACTATGTTGCTAACATTCTCCCATACTACAGTTCTTTTATCCTAGCTTCTTTATGGTGTTCTATGGTGGAAACACACTTAGTTCAATACCCTGTTTTCCGTTAATCATGGGCATTTTGGTTCTTCCTACATTCCTATTGTAAATTCTACTTCTGTGGACATGCTGTATATACCACCACTACCACCCCGTGTGTGTGTGTGTGTGTGTGTGTGTGTGTGTGTGTGTGTGTGATGGAAGGTCACAGAGTACTCCAATGCTCAACTTTTTAAGATAATGACAAGATGTTAAATAAAGTAACAAAACATACTATGCTTCCTCCAGAAATTTATAACAAATCATTTGGAGCCAAATTCTAACAGATGGTATCTTCAAATTTTTAAAAATTTTCAGCAGTTGTGCCTGTTAGACACAAAATGGTACCACACTGTGGTCTTGAGGAATTATGCAGAAGTATCAATGATATGAAATAGTTATGGCTTTATTGGCCACATGTACATCTTCATGTGTGAAATACTTGCTCATGTTTTCCTTCTGTTGATAAATTGTGTCCTTTACGCTTTTCTTATATGTGGTATTCCCCAATTTATTATTTTAATTCTTTGCTTTAAAAAAATTTGAGTTTACAAAAAGATTGACATTAAATAATGCAAAACATCTCCACATGTATCATTTGCCTAGATTCCTCAGCTGTTAACATTTTATCATATTTCATTATAATTCTCATCGTTCTCCCTCTGTCTTCCTGTCTTTCTCTCTTTCCTAGTGTTGATATTTGTTTCTCTGTAACTGAGAGTAGGTTTCAAATACAATGTTACATTATTCATTAATACTTCAGGATATATTTCTTTTTTTTCTTCATTTTTTTTATTTAAAAGAGAATAAAACAAAAGGGGGCAGTACAGAGCAGATCAGAAGAGGACAACATAGGCAACACAGTACTTTACATTAAGTCAACTGGACATCAACAGTATCTAACACCATACCTCTTACTCTGCTATAGTTGAGCATAGTTTCAATTACAATAATATCAAACATAACACAATAGTATAAAGCCATG
>PVJX010002328.1:0-18634 GCA_004027295.1 Dolichotis patagonum
TGGAAGACAAAGTAGGTAAAAATCTCAAAGATATAGGGGTAGGAAGAGAATTCATGAACAAGAACCAAAGTACACGGGAAATACTTCCCAGAATCAATAACTGGGACCACATCTTATTAAAGAGTTTCTGCATGTCAAAAGAGGTTTCCAGCAGAGTGAAAAGAAAACCCACAAATTGGGAAAAAATCTTCATGGACAGCTCCTCAGACAAAGGACTTCTGTCTAGAACTTATAAAGAACTAAAAAAAATCAGACCTTCAAAATTCAAAGAGCCAATCCAAAAATGGGCATCTGAAATGAATACACAGTTCTCAGATGAAGAAATATGAATGGCAAATAAATACATGAAGAAATGTTCATCATCATTAGTCATGAGAGAAATACAAATTAAAACCATATTGAGATTCCATCTCACTCCAGAAATAATGACCAGGATAGAAAAGACTACCTACAACAAGTGTTGGAGAGGCTGTGGGGAAAAAGAAACTGTTCCGCACTGTTGGTGGGAGTGTAGACTGGTGCAACCACTGTGGAGGTCAGTCTGGAGATTCCTCAAAAAGCTGGGTTGGGAAGTCCCATTTGACCCAGCTATTCCACTTCTGGACATATTCCCAGAACTGAAAACATCATATCACAGTGATATATATGCACTCATGTTTATAGCAACACAATTTGTAATAGCCAGATCCTGGAAACAACCTAAGTGCCCATCAATTGAGGAATGCCTAAAAAAGTTGTAGCATTTTTATATAATGGAGTACTACTCAGCTATAAAGAATGATCACATTGAGATGTTTATATATAAATGGACACGACTTGAGACCATTCTCCTAAGTGAAATAAACAAAACTCACATGTGTAAACACCATATTGTCTTCCTAGTATGAGAGTTGATAAGAGTATATAAGATTTTATGTTAAGCATGAGTCCCCATCTCATAGCTTTAAAGCCTTTCAATGTTTTCATTCATCAGTTGGAATGGTTTCCTGTTTTGTTTGACTATATCATGCGTGATGATATGAACAGCTGTTTTGAAGAAAACAAAACATTATGACAGCTATTGCTGATTTAATATCATCCTTCTTAGAAGTCCTACCATGCTTCTATTCTTCTACTACCATTGGTTCTATCTATCACATTGTGTCTTATTGGGATTTGAATATGTGTAATAGTTTAAACAAAATTTTTCTATTGAAAATGAGCTATTATAGTACCCACTGATCATTTTCTGTTATTCAGCTCAGAAAGCCCTATAATTCTTTCACTCTTTGAATGGCTTTATACTATTTTGTTATGTTTGATATTATTGTATTTGAAACTATGCTCAACTATAGCAGAGAAAGAGATATTGTGATAACTACTGTTGATGTCTGGTTGTCTTAATGTAAAGTACTGTTTTGCCTATGTTGCCCTGTTCTGATCTGCTCTGTACTGCCCTCTTTTGTTTTATTCTCTTTAAAATAAAATTTAAAAAAATTCAAAAAGTCATTCATGATTAAAACTCTATAGATAATTGGAGTACTCTTTACATTAATATGATTAATGCCATCTATGGCCAATCAACAGCCAATTTCATTCTAAGTGGACAAAAACAGAAATCTTTTGATCTAAAATCAGGAAAAGACAAGGATATCCATTCTAAACATTTCTACTCAATATAGTTCTGGAAGATTTAGATCAATTAGACAAGAGAGAGAAATAAAAGGAATGACGATAGGAAAGGAAGTAGTTAAATTATCATTATTTGAGGATGATATGATACTCTAAATAGAAGACCCTCAAAACTTCACTGAAATATTTCTAAATGTAATAATCAAATTCATTAATGTAGCTGGATACAAAGTCAATACTCAAAAATCAATTACATTCCTATACACTAACAACAATCTCACTGAGAGAGAAATAAAAGAAACCACACCCTTCACTATAGCATCCAAAAAACTGAAATGCTTAGGAATCAATTTAACAAAGGAAGTCAAAGGTCAATACAGTGAAAATTACAGTACTCTGAAAATAGAGATTAAAAAGGTTGTCAGAAAATGGAAGATATATCTTATTCATGGATGGGAAAAACCAAAAATGTGAAAAAGGCCATGCTCCCAAAGTTGTTGCACAGATATAATGCAATCCTGATCAAAATGTCATTAGTGTACCTCACAGACCTAGAAAATAGCAATCCTAAAATTCACTTTGAAACACAAGAGACCTAGAATAGCAAAAAGAATCATAGGCAACAAAGGCAACAGAGGAAGCATCACACCCCTGATTTGAAATAATACTTCAAGTTGCCAAGATAAAGCTAGCATGGTCCTGGCTAAGAAAGGCAAAAGAAAACAAATCAAAAACCAGGCCCAAAGATTAGTGGAACAGATTAGAAGATGCAGACACAACTACAAACTCAACCAACTCAACTACCTTCTCATTGACAAAGGAGTCAAGTGTGTTCACTGGGAGAAAGCTTCTTTAGAACATGATGCCATAAAAGCTGGCTTTCTGCATCATGAAGACTAAAACTAGACCCATGTCTCTCATTATTCACTAAACTAAAGTCAAAATAGATCAAAGATCTAAATATTAAGACAGAAACACTATATCTACTAGAAGACAAAATAGGTAGAAATCTTGAAGATATAAGGGTAGGTAAAGAGTTCATGAACAAAAACCAAATTGCACAGGAAATACCTCAAAAAATCAACAACTGGAATCTCATTGTATTAAAAAGATTTTGCAGATCAAAAGAAATCACCAACAAAGCAAAAAGAAATACTACAGATTGGGAAAATTTTTAGCAAACTATCCCTCAGACAAAGCACTTCTATCTAGAACATACAAAGAATTGAAAACAAATCAGGCTCCAATTCAAAGATCAAATCCAAAAATGGGCATCTGAGATGAATACCTACTTCTCAGATGAAGAAATACAAATGAAATATAAATATATGAAAAAATGTTCAATATCATTGGTAATTAAAGAGAAGCAAATGAAAGCAACACTTAGATTCCATCTCACTCTAGAAAGAGTGGCTATCATCAAGAAATCCACTAATAACAAATGCTGGCAGGACTGTGGGTAAAAGAAGCCCTTTTCTACTGTTGGTACAAGTGTAGACTAGTGCAATTACTATGGAAATCAGTGTAGTTTCCTCAGAAATCTAGAATTGGAAGTCCCCTTCAATCCAGCTATTCTCCTTCTGGGTATTTTCCCAGAACAATTAAAAATATCATACTACTTCAACATCTGTGCACCTATCTTAATAGCAGCATAATTTGTAATAGCTAAATCTTGAAAACAACCTAAATGCCCATCTATGGAGAAATGGGAAAATGTGTATTTTTATACAATGGAGTACTTAGCTATAAAGAAGGATAAATTTGACAATTTTGTAAGTTAATGGATGTAACTAGAGATCATACTTAAAAGTGAAATAAATAAGATTTGCATGTATAAACACCGCATTTTTTTCCTAGTATAAGAAACTGAGAGAGTAAGTTCCAAAATCTGCAGTAGACATTGTGAAAGAAAAAGAAACTTCTTAAAAGGAAGAACAACTGGAATTAGGGAAAGGAGAAAAGAAGGAAGGGGAAAGTAAATTTTCATACACACACACACACACACACACACACACACACACATACATATATAAACGCATATACAAAATAGATGAGACAATTATTCTACTAATTTCTTTCAGTTCATTGAAAAGAATGGCTTGTGTTTATACTATTTGATCAATTTTGCATGCCTATGTCCTCTAATCTGGCAACTAGTTTGAAGCTAACAATATGCAATATATTAACCATTGTTAATTTCCTATTATCCTACAATGAAATTCTGTATCATTGTTTTTTCTCTTTAAAATAAAAAATATTAAAACAAAATAACTGAACCAACAAAAAAAGACACAAAACATGATCAGCACAGCAAAGAATTAGAGTCTATGAACAGGTTCCACAGAGAAATCTAGATGTTAAAATTTCTAATACAATTACAGGCAACTGAAACACCCAATATGCTGGCAGAATGACAGAATTAAAGTGAGATAGAAAAATCATTTGAGAAACTCCATCATCCATTCAGAATTATATTTAGTAGAAGACAGAAACAGAAGGATATTATCTCAATATGATGAAAGTCATTTATAACAAGTGAGTGGGCAACAGCATACTATGAAGCTGAAAGTTTTCATCTAAAATCAGGGAAATGACAAGGAAGTCAGTGAACACCAATCCAATATAGTTCTCAAAACATTAGCTGGTGCAATCAGGTAAGAGAAAGAAATAAAAGGGTTCTGCATAGGAAATGAAGCAGTAAAATTGTCATATTTGAAAGTGATATAATCTTCTACATAGGCAGCACAAAAATTCCACAAAAGTCTGGCAGAATTTCCAAATTCAGTAGTGAATCATACAAAGCCAACACACAAAAATCAATGGCATATATGTACACCAATAATAAATTATTAAGAAATAAATTAGGGAAACAATACCATTCACAAAAACTTGATGAAAAACCTAACACCTAGAAATTAAGCTAAGCAAGGAACTGAATGAATTCTACAACAAAAACTACATTATTTTGAAAAAGATTACAGAAGACATCAAAGAATGGAAAGATATCCCATGATCCTAGATAAGCAAAATCAGTATAGTTCAAAAGGCCCCATTTCAATCCCAATATATGAATTTTATATAATCTGAACTAAAATGCTAGTAGTATAATTCACAGAACTAGAAAAAAAAATCCTACAATTTATATGAAACAGAAGAGACTTAGAAGTACAGAAGAAACCCTGGGCAAAAAAAGTTAACTAAGGAGCTTCACAATTTGACTTCAAGTTATAACGCAAAGCTATGGTGAATAAAAGAGCACAGTATTGAGAAAAGAAGTGTCAGTGGAACAGAATGCAGGATGCAGGAGCAGCTCAGGCAAAATTGGTCACCTGAGTTATGACTAAAGGGCCAAACAGATGCTAGAGGAAAGAGACTAACAGATGATGCTAGTCACTCTGGCTATCCACATGCAAAAGATTAATCTAGATCCATATCTCTAATCAGGTACTAAACTATCATAAAAAATCAACAATCCAAATGCTACAACATAAACACTGTAATTGCTAGAAGATAAAGTATATAAATACAACTCTTGAAGGCATAAACAAGGTCTTTCTAAAAAGAATCCCAATTACAGAAAATATAATAAAAAGAATGAAAAAAGAATATCTATTTAGAAACCTGCATAGCAGAAGAAACAAGAGAGTGAAGTGGCATCCTATAAAATGGGGGAAAAATTGCCAGCTATTCCTCAGAAAGAGAAATATGATGTATTTTATATAAAGAACTCAAAATATTTAGATCCCAAAGTAAAATATTCAATCAAAAAATAGACAATTGAGATGAACAAATAAAAATGCCCAATAAGTGAATTGAAACATTTAACATCTCTGGCCATAAGACTAGTGCAAATTAAAATAGCATTGAGATTCCATCTTTCTCTGGAAAGAAATATAAGAATAACAAATGCCAGAAAGACTGAATAAATAAGAGAACCCTTCTAGATTGTTGATGAAATTGTAAATTAGTACAAGCATCATGGAAATCAGAATAGAGATGCCTTAAGAAACTTCAAGTAGGAACTCCATTTGATCCAGTTATTCTATTTCTAGGTATAGTCCAGAAAGAGTCAAAGTGATACATGCATGATCATATTTATAGCAGCATAATTCATAATATCTAATTGTTGGAAATGACCCATAGATCTCATTAAATGATGAATAGATAAAGAACATGTAGTACATATGAACAATGGAATACTACTTTGTTGTAAAGAAACATAAATATGACTCATTTGTAAGCAAATGTTTACACCTTGAGATCATAATTTTAAGGGCAATAATTCAGATACACAAGTCTAAACATTGCATGATTTTTGTATACTAGGAACTCAAAATATAAATAGAGAAGTATAAAGATAGGTAATAGGAAATAGGGAGATAGCTCTTCTGAAATAAGAAGGGATCAAGACATTCAGCCAGGTGGGCCTGGGTATGAAAAAACAATTAAGATGTGTTAAGTACATGGCCAGCTCCCCTTGAGGAAAGTGATCATTATGTACTGCAAACATATACTAATAAAAAAATCGAAAAGCTGTATTTCAAAACTAACTAGAAATCCCTCATGTTTTACCTATTACCATACACTCAGGTACAGTTTTAGAGGCTTAGTCTAAATAACACAGGTATTCCTAAGCCTGGAGGTGTTCTGCAGGACTCCATCCCAAGAAGAGGCAAACAGTTCAAACACATCCTTATTGCCAAATTATTACAAAAGAATCTGTTTTAATTTTCAAAGAAAACTATTGAATCTAAATGCTATTTTCAGAAGAATTCAGTGGGTCTTAACTACAATCTCAATTTCAATCAAACCAAAAGAAAGTTCATTGGGTTCTTTACAACACACTTTAATGGGGAGGTAGTACACTAATTCACAAGAATGTCAATAGCTTCTAACTTTGAAATACTCTGATGCACACACTGTAATTGAAGATGGTCAAAAGAGTAAATTAATGAGTCAGTGCAGACCACTCTCATAACCCCATGAGCTTGAGGGAGTCACAAATACCAATTCTGTTATGCAGAGAATCACTTTAGGAAAAAGAGTGAGTTTCACTTTTTGATCCTTGTCTACACTTAAGCTGTAATCATTGCCATGCATTCCAAGAAACTGAGAGGCTACCTCACTGCCTCTATGCATAGCAAAAGTATTTTATTGGAGACAAATTACTTAAGTTCTAATTTAATTCTTGATTAACATCACAGTCAAGGTAGAGATCAGCAGATTTAATCTAAAACTTATGCCATATTAACTATGATTCATTTTTAACCTTTAAAATGCTTAAATATATGTTGAACATATCTTTTTAATATTTTGAAGAAACTACCAGACTCAGATTTGTGGTATAGGGTTTTAAACACTTTCTCCTTTCTAATTCCTTCTGCAAACCTTACAACCTATAATCAAAGTACTCAGTAAACCACTTTAAATAGTAACAATAATAGCAAAAAACAGATTTTAAAATCTTGCATACCATATTTTTAAAATGAATAGTTTTGTTCTATTTAGTTTGTAATTATTTTATTATTTCTATAAAAATATTTCAAACCCCAATAAGCATCAGCTTAAAAACTCAAAAGTGGCACATTAGTTTTAAACAGTTAATCTATCACTTTCACTTCTATATACATGTAGAAGGATAAAAGTCACAAAAATTAAAGCTATTTTTTAAGTTTAAAGTATTACTCTCTCTCTATCATCTATCTATCTATCTATCTATCTATCTATCATTTATCTATATGCTGAATAGCAGAAAGTGGCAGGTAAAATGATTTGTTTTCATTTCTGATGGTAATGTTTGCCTTTCACAATGTCTGTCTTGGTGTTGAAAATGCATATGAGATGGTATGTTTTACTTTCTATTTTCCAAGCAGCTGGTTCATTCCTTTTACATACTGACAGTAGTGATATTGCTTGGATTGCTGCATTTCTTCTCAGGTAACACATAAATCTAACCTCAAAAAATTGCAATGACATTTTGAGGACAATTTAGTAAAATGATCTTGCAATTTTCTATATTCCTCTTGGAGGTTGTATGTTATTGTGGCCTACACATCACTGTGCTGTTTAGGAGCCGCTGCTATACATCTCTATTGCTCTGAGGGCTGACACACACAAGCACGGGCAAATGATGAATAAAGAACACTGTCTCTTGATGGTAGCGGTTTTTAAAAGCAGGAAGGAGGAAACAAGATCTCGATTTTCAGATTTCCAAGCATCTCCTAAAATTAAAAGCATAGTTACTTTCTACTCTCCTTGATGTTCTATTTTTTGTTTTGGAGACAGACAGGGCAGTATGAGACTGTGATCTTTTATATGTCATACTACTTTGGCACATTCTCTATGCGGAACAAGAGTATGAAACCGGTATGCAAAAAGAAATGACAGACTGAGATAAGATACAGAAAACTGAAAATAAGAACCCTGATGTTATTTTTGATCATTTGCCTGTAGTTTGTGTGAAGATTTAACAAACTTCAGTTACTAATATTACTTAACAAACTATTTTTATTCTTAACTGATGTTGCATTGTATTTTATTCCAGGACTAGTATTAGGATCACATATTGGTTTAAAAGTATTGCAAACATCTGCAGCAGAAGTTCAAAGATATGCAAGATTATAAATTACACATATAAACACAAAATACATAATTTGAATTAGATGAATTTTTTTAGGCACACAAATCTAAAAAAATGACTTCAATGTTACACTGCTGACTGCTTACTATGTTTTGGGCAACTTTCGAGCTACTGTATATTTTTAGCATATTTCTAGCGCTATACATTTTTAGCATATTTTATAGAATCATATGAAAATCACACTGTTAATGGTACTTTTACAGATGAAAAAATCAGAGAGCAATGCACAATTAATACAATTGTCTAGGAAGAATGTGAGCTAAGAATGTTGGTCTTAGGACCTACTGTCTCAAGAATTATTCCTGCAAAGGCACCGAGCAGTTTCCTGGAGCCTGAGAACAGGTCCATTGCCTCAAACTAACGGCAAATGCTGGAAACTCACCTCACTGGATTCTGGATGTCAAGTAAAACTTTGCTGAAATTGTTATGTTCACGAGAGGAGAAGTAAAATCTGGATAAATATGTTACATATTCTATAAGATGTGTAAATATAAGGAATTAGGGTAAAGCACGTTTTATTACATAAAAATGAGATATTTCTCAAAGAATTTATGAATTTAAATTAGATGCTGAGAGTTACGTTCACATGCTGCTTTTTATTTATTCATCATTATTTATTCAGGTTTTGTATATTTATAATCATTTTAGTGTACTATATTTTTCACAAAAATCATGTCATTTAGTGACATTTAAAATGTTATTTATAGGGCTGGGGATTTAGCTCAGCAGCATAAGTGCCTGCCTTGCGAGTGTGGGGTTGTGAGTTCAATCCCCGGTACCAAAAAAATAAATAAATAAATAAAATGTTATTTATTTCCTGGCATTTATTTCTATAAAATGTTTACTAACATTTTTGAATAATGACCATAGCAATATAACATGATTTAAGTTTAGAGAAAAAAATGAAATTATAGAATTAAGTAATATTTAAATAAGTGAAAACATTGAAGTACTATTTCCAGACAAGCAAATAAAGACTTTAGAATTTATCATTCCCATCTTCACATTAAATCATTGGATGGACTGAAAAACAATTCTTATATCCATTAAAGGATTGTGATTATAAAGTACAAAAAGTTGTGCTTATAAAGCAGAAAATGGAACCCAGAATTTGAGACAGTGAAGGCAGAAACAGAATTACTGCTACTTAAGAAAGCAGGGGAGTGGAAACTGCAAATAAAGCCAACATTGGGATACAAAGTCTTAAACACTGATCCATAAAACATAGAAGACTCGGTGTGGACAAGTCTGAGAGTTGGAAATGCCAGGGCGGAGGACTGACGGCTGCTTGCACACCTCCGTGGGTTTTTATAGTTAGAGCCTCTGCCAGGTGTGGTGGGCTTGTTAATTTTAAGACTCCAGGTGCTGAAGCAGGAGGATTGCAATTTCCTTCCCAGCTCAAACAATAATATATTGACTTAAGACTTTATCTCAAAGTTTTTTCTTTGACCTCATGCTTGCCACACAGAAAGGTTCTTGTGCTGCTGAGCTAAATCCTGGGCCCAAAACTTTTACTCTCTCTCTCTCTCTTTTTGTTTTGTATCACGCATTGAACTCAGAACCACACGTTTTCCAGACAGGCACTTGTATGCTGAGCTATATCCCTGGCCCCTCAAAGTTTAAAAAGAAAAGATTACAAAGTTTGGAGACTATATCTAATTGTAAAAGTCAATGATTCGATCCCAGTAGCAAACAAACAAATTCTTACACAATCTCACAGTAAAAATGGCAGAAAAAGTATCTCATGCTTTTAGCTGGAGTGGTTTTAGCCATTTTGACAGTTTTTTCTTAACAAAGATGAAATTTGGTGATGAACTTTCTTTTATGAGAATTTACCTTCTCTCAATCCAACATTTATTGGTAATTTTAAAAATACAGATCCTCGCAGGCTATAAATAGACATCAGCTTTAAGGAAGCTTCCAGCCAGAAAGGTACTGAACGGTGCACCTTGCATTGGTGAAGGAACACACCAAACTTAAAATATTTGTACTAACAGAAAACTTGAGGTAGAATGTGACAAAAATGTCTTTAAAAATACTGCTTGTTACTCAGTTTCAAAAAGATGAGGGCGCATAACATGATAAGAATTGACAAGGGGAAGAGCACAGGTCAGTTAGGTGTACGAAAGAGGTGAACAGGGAAACTCCCAAAGATTCTTCGGTGTTTGGGGAGGAGCACGCATGAGATGGTAGGCAGCTTAGACTAGTCTACCTTGAACATTTTAGTTGGTTGTAGGATATGTGATGTGGTTCCCGTAGTTATTTTATTTGGCACTGGGCTACTCGAATAATATGTTGTATTAGAATTCTGTTATGTTACTATATCAGCTGAAAATGGATAAACAATGTGGAGGATATTGAATATTATTTGTCAATAAACAACCTGAAGTAATGTCCCTGCTACAGCATGAACAGACCTTGAAAACATTTTACTACCTGAAAGAAGTAAGTTGCAAATAACTAAATTTCAGTTGTTATTGTGAATAAGCAACCATGGAATGCATTAAAAACTACTATAAGTGAATAAAATTATGTAAGTGAAGTAAATTTTAATAATGCTTTAAAACATAGCATAAAACACTAGTTAATATTGCAGTTAGAATAAAAACTTCTCTAGATACCATTTAATCTTGTAAAAATTATGAAGAAATGGTAATGGAAGTAGTGTTTCATAATTTTTAAAAAATAAATGAAATAATAAGATGTTAATATACTGAGAATTGCTGTGAGGAAAATTATCTAAAATAAACCAATTTTCTGAACCAAATATACAATTTGTTTCTATAAAAATAGAATATTGATGATTTGGAGGAGTTTGGGCTTTAAAATTATTTTATATGTCACATAGATTAATATAAGCTTAAATCTAGAAATAGTGTCTAAAATTAAATAATGTGTTATTATTATTTATAAGTAGAGTATATTTTAGAATGTTATATTAAAATTATTTGTGATAATAATAAGCTGGTTATATTTAATGAGAAAGCAAAATTATTGCATAAATCATTTTGAAACAAGCTACTAATATTTTTCAAAGTAAGAAGAACATACTATATCTTATATGTCATAGCTATATGAATTAAAATTTTTAATGAAACTGCAAATTTTAGAAATACCTGAGAACATGTAGGTAATTTTAAAATCTGTATAAAGGCAATGTATATTTTGTTATATTTGACAAAATGTATAATAATAATGCACATAATATAAATAGTTCTATGTACACATATATTAATATATGCTATGCTATATAGACATAATATCTGCACTATATCGAAAATACTAAATGTATATGTTACCTTGGCAAATTTCATTTTCTTTCACAAGTATATGTATTAATAAACATAACAATTTCTATCCTTTGAGATTACAGTAAATATGACATTGCTAAGGGTATTCACTGTTGTAGAATGGACACACCAAAAGTAATCACCTTGATTAACAGAATCTTTAAAGCCACTTAGGAATACTTTCCAATTTCCAGGCTCTAGTAAGCACCATTTTATTCTCTGCTTAAATGAAAACCTTATATGCTATGTTTGTCCAGGGACTGGCTTATTTAATAAAATGTCCTTTAAGTCTATCCATGTTATCACAAAGGGTAGTGTTTTCCTTCTTTATAAGACTGCATAACACCCCATTGCGCATAGATACGACATTTTCGCCTTCTATCATCAGTGGACACTTCTTTATTATAATATCTTGGCTAGTATGAATAATGCAGTAAGTATAAATTTGGAGATATTCCTTCCAAATTCTGATTTCAATTGTTTTGAATAAGTACAGAGAGGAAATATTGCTGGATAACATAGTAGCTTCATTTATAATTTTTAGGAGCATCTATATTATTTTTGGTAATGAATACATCAATTGTATTCTCTGAATAATGGTTTCAATGTTTTCATAACTTTCACAAAGCTCGACTTTATTTTTATAATAGGCACCCTAATAGTATATGCCATCATTTGACCTGCATTTTCCTGATGATTAATGATGCTCAGGACATTTCATATATCAGCATTTTGCATGTCTGCTATGGAGAAATATCTATTCATATCCATTGTTGTATTAGTCAGTATTCATGAGAGAAATGGATTTAGTGGAGGGCACAGAAATTTACAAGATTAGCTAAAAATAGCTGCTCCACAGAGTCAAATGTGGAAGAGTGCAACCGATCTGTCCTTGTGCTAGAGATTCGAAGAACCCAGTGGAAGGCCTGGAGCCCAGGTAATGCCCCCTGTTAGTCCTGTTAGTAATCTGCCCTGGAAGCCTGAAGGGTCTACGTAGAAAAGCCCTAGAGCTGGCACTGGAAGCTGAGGAATCTGCAGGAAGCAGTAGGAGACTGTCTTGAAGGCAAAGGCCAAGACCAGCACTCTTCTCAGAGAAGCTGGCTGGTTGGAGGTGAAGGCTGGAGCTCTGGCAGAGAGAGCTATCTAAGTCTCTTCCAAGAAGAGCAGCTCTTCCAAGGATGATCCCCTGAAAGCGGTCCCTCCCCTTCTTCTTCCATCCTGTTCAGACAGACAGCCTCCTTACATGGATCTTTCACACCCAGAATCTTGGTGATTCCATTCAACTGGGTGTTACCACTCAAGTTAGCAATTAGTAAATTAACAACTGCAATTGTCTGTTTTGTAATTAGGCTATTTGCTTTTGCTGTTGAATTGTAAGGTATTCTTGCACATATTAAATGCTAAGCTCTTTTCCAATAGATAGTTTGCAAATAGCTCCTTCCGTTTCACAGGTTTCTTTATTAATTTGTTGAATTTTCTTCCTTTGCTGGTAGAAAAAATAAACTATTTAATTTGATGTAACACTTACCACTTGGTTATTTTTTACTTTATTGCCTATGGTTTTGGGGTCAGACCTAAGAAATCACTGCCAAAACCACGAAAGTAAACTCATCCTTACGTTTTCTTCAAGGAGATTAATGGTTTCCGGCCTTGTATTATAAAACTAGTGAAGTTTAAGCATTTAGAAACATAAGTGGTAAGAAAATCTCAGACTTTATCAATGACACTAAAGGTTGCATGTATGCTTAAATATTTTTATATCCACTTTCATGCATCTGTGTTTTAAGGAGCCCTTTAAATATACTACCAATTATTATGAAATGTAGTTTATATTATTATTGTATGAATTGCCTTATTCTTAACTAATAAAATGTGATTATATTGTACAATGTGCATTCAATTTCCATTTCTACATTTTCCTGGCAAAATTGATATTTCTGTGGTGTTACCTCAGTCAGGCAGATTAGGTGTATCCATAAAAGTCCCAGTGACATGATTAAGCCTGGCCAAGTAGACCATGGCACCTTCCAGGCTGCACTACCTGTTACAGAAATGGGCAAATGACCTGATTCTGTACAGTGTAAAACAAATTAAAGTGTTCTTTTTGGCTTTTGCAAGAATGATTTATATTTGGGAGGAGAAACAGGAAGCCACTTTGCCCTTCCCATGAGCCAACAGTAACTGTAGGCTTTGAGGACAAACAAGAAGTACCCTTCCTGTGAGCCAGCAGCAGCCATGGGCCAGAAGGACAAACAGGAATCCAATTTGCCCTTCCCATGAGTCAGCCTGGGAGACAAGAAGAGCTGAGCGCTCTGCCCACACGCAACAGCCTGATTCAGAGGAACACAGACTGAGCTGATAGCAATTTGAGGCACAAGGATAACTCAGTGCTTGTATTGTTTGATTGACCTTGCAGGCCTAAAGCAGGTAATCTGAGCATCTATTAAGAAGGCAACAAGATGGAATGTAGCAACCATAGGGGATTTCTCTCTGTCTTGTTTTGAAATACAATTTTGTTCTTGCTATTTTGTCTTGCTCTATTCTATTATTTAGTTCTATTCACTGTTTTGTTTGATTTTATTATGTCTGATGCTATAGACAGCAACTTTTAAGATAACAAGAAGCATATGGTAGAAACTGTTGATTTCCTATTATCCTGTTTTGAAGTCCTGTATCACTTTCACTGTTTTGTTTTGATTGACTTTATTCTGATTTGTTTGGTTTTATTCTGTTTAAAAGAAAATAAATTAAATTATAAAAATAATAATTTAGATTTCTACTGGATTGAAAACAGGGAAAATTAAAGGCAGTCATTTCCTTGTAATTGTGAGGTAGTGCAGAACACCCTCCCTCTCTGTCTACCCCATCGATGTCTATGTCTATATATATATATATATATATATGAATATAAGTATTTATTTAGTATAAAAATGCTAAGGTAAATATGTACACACAAAAAATTTTTCCTATATTCAGGTTTATATATGTGGGAAATAGGTTGAATGTAGCTTCTTCAATTCAAAATTATATAGTTTAAAATCAATTAAAATGAGCTCTTTCCAACTCTTCATTGCATGTTTGATTTCCTTTCATTAATCTGAAATAATTAAATATTTGCTCATGTATCCAGTAAATTCATACTCACAGAGTACTGCTCAGTAGCAGTACCTTTAATTTTTTAATGTAAGTATAGTGATTATTCCACAACTATGGTTTCTGTATTCAGAGATTCAACCAACCACAGAAAGAATAGTAAGGATATATATGTCATGTATTAATACAGTCTTTTTTTCCTTGTTTCTCTTCCTTACACAATATAGTACAGCAAATTTTTACTATAATTTGCATTGTGTTATGAGTGATCTGGAGGTGATTTAAAGTGCATGTGCTAAAAAAAAAAAGTACATGTGCTTATATTGTTGCAAATCCTGTGCCATTTAATAGAAGAAATCTGATCAGTCAGGAAATTTGATATCCACTGCGTTCTCAGTCCAGTGCCTAAAAATGTTGAGTGTGTTCTCTATGGAAATGAGGAAGGAGACAGTGATTTTATTTGATGATTCAATTTGTATCAAGTACCATACTGCAAATTATAGTAGGAATAAAGCTTCCCAAAGGAAATAAGAAATTGTTAAAATATTTCAAAGAAAACATGGGTGATTACTAAGCATTCATGTATTGTCCTTGTTTGTGTTTGTGCTCAGGATCAAAGCCAGGGCTTGTGCGTCCTTGGCAGGTGCACTACCAGTGAGCTACATCCTCACCCTCACATTTTTTTATATTAAAAAATGAAGATAAATCATTTTAAGCAATTACACCTCTATTTGCTCCCATCACAATAAAGACATGAAAGACTCAAATAAGTACCATAGTATTATATTTAGAGGAAATCTGTGAAAACAAATATAAATTTATTTGTTTGAGAGACTACTTTCTGCTGAAGAGGCGTCATAAGTCATATAAGTAGATGTCATCTGAACATGTGCTTTACTGTGACTTTGTTCAGAAATGCTGATGTAAACAATTGTAAAGCAACATATTTACTCCAGGCATTCTGAGAGGCTTAGCATTTTAATTTGGTACTGAACAATCCAAAGTAAAGTTTTATAGTTTTGAAATTCTCCTAGTCAGGAATACTTTCACCAATAAATGAAAAATCATTCTGTACTCCAGGCAATATAAGAATACTAACTAAACTTTTTAAATTCACTCATTACCTCTTCTTAGCAAGGTACCCCACATTGAAGTGTTTTAAGTATTAAAATAAAATTGCAACCTTATTTACTTTCTCAAGATACACATTAATAAATAAAATTTACTATTTCATTATCCCATCAAAAGTCGATGAGATATTTAGCCTATAAAGTCAGAGATGTAAAAGAAACTTACATTTGCATACTTTAATTTCACTCTATTGGTCACTAATTACTATCATATTAATAAAATATTTTCATTTCATAAGTGAGAGAACTATAAATCAGAAAGCTAAGTTTTATTAAGTACCTAAAATGTGATTATAAAGAGGAAGTTAGACCACTGCCACTCCATTTGCTGGCATATTTGTACGCTCTTTAATGCAAAGATTGTTACTCCATGAGATTATGTACTGAAAAGTTTGTCATAAAATTTTGGGAGTTTTGAATGGCTAAATCAAAGCAAAATCAATTATGCAAAATCTGTCAAACTTGAGTCTCTGTTATAATTAGTAATTATCTGTATCATTTGATTGACAAGACATATGATTCTGAGCACAGCAAGGGGTATATAAATCCATTAACTGTTTTTCCCTCTAGATAATGCAAGTGATGTGAAGACACAAACTCAGCAGGGACCATCTCCTAACCATGCCCTGAGGGGAAGCAGACCATGCTTGAATGCAGCACTGTTAAATGAGCCTAATAGGACCCTCCTTCTTCTCCTCCTCATTATACTTATTCTCTGTAGACCTTGGTTTTTGAAATACTAGAATCAATTGCATTCCATTCTTGCAACACATATTCCTGTACATTTCTTTTATAAAATATTCTAATAACAGTGAATATTTAATCACAAAACATGTTAATGCATTTCAGTGAGCTTTTGGATTATGTAAAGATCTCTGATACTGGAAAATGTCATTTTTACGCCCCAGACTGTGATTTTTACAGACGCACCAGTATAGGCTACCCTAGAGATAACTTATTTGCTAAGTGTCTTCCCACATAACATGCCCTGTGTCAATTTTCTGATAGATGGACAAGAAGTGAAATTGAACCTCAACCCTAGGAGGTCTTTTAGTTAGCACGAAATCATAAAAAGTATCTTGGATTATTCAAACGTACTATAACCCCGAGCACCTAATTCCTGGCATGCAAGTACGAGGCCTTGAGTTTGAGTCCCGGTACCCAAAAATAAAATAGTATAACAAACCAAAAAAATCATAAGAACAAACACTCACAACTGGTAGCGTTCAATTTTTGGAACAATGTGCCCAGAAAATGCCATTTTGTATTTTCAAGGTAAGTGAATGAAACAAGTATTTGGATCAGTCAATTAACTAGCAAAAAATCATTCAAAACCCACTTTTGCAATAAGGTGTAAGTGTGGCTGAAATATTGAAAGAAAGAGCAAGGGAACTATAGGTGCCAGAATATAAAACACCTCTGAGGTCACATTAAGGATGTTAGACTTAAGGTATTTTTAGAACAAGACAGAAAGTAACAATGGGGTACACACTGAGGTGGTGGCTTAGTCTCACATGTGCACATATGATTCCTCTCAACACCTTATGGAGTCTTGAGAGTTAAGTTGGAAGTAGGAAGAAATTGCTGACAGGGTTTGGTAAACTACTCATGCTTGGATGATAACGGTAAACAGGGTTGGTTTGAAGTGTATATTGAATAGAGCATCATGAGTTTTGCTAGATGTGTCATGCAAAGGAATGCTGGTAAGTAATGGTATCTTCAAGTCTTTGTCTTCAGTAAGAGGAAGAATGACATTACCAAATAATAATATGGGCAAAAGTAGAGGTGAACAAAAGTTTGTTCTTGGACATACTAGATACTGAGTGACTGATTGACTGATTGATTAACAGTTTTGAGTGTAAAGGACCCAGGACCTTATCCATAGTAAGAAGTACCCTATTACAGAAATGAATCTCCAGTCCCTAAATGTCTTCTGGACACTCAAAGAGATAATCAATGTTAGGCAGTTGGCTATGTAAGTCAGATGTTTGGGAAACAATTAAGTTAAAGATATAATTATGGTGTCATCAGCACAAAAGGGACATTTAAACCCAAAGAACATGATGAAATTCTTTAAGGGAACTGAAGAATGTAAAGAGAGAAGGATGCTAGATGCTGAGATGGGGGTAAGGCTGAATAAAGTGGTAAGGACGAGCAGAGCAGGTTGAAGGACTGGGGTAGCTGGAAAGGTGGAAGTCTCAGGATAGGTTTAAGAGGATGAGAAAAACCAAGATTGAATACTGTGGACTGATGAGAACTTGTAAGTGATCTTGGATTAGGCCAAATGAATCTTTTTCTTTTTTAAACAGAACCTTGAAAATATAGATTTTTTAATACCTGTGGGTACAGAAGTGGTAACAGAAGTCAATAGATGATTGAAGATAAGGAATTACACACAGTGCTTCTAGACATGTTTTTTTCTATGAATAGGAACAAAATAATTGTACGTGGGTATAGGTCATGGGGGGATTTTTCCCTTTAAGACAGAAGAGCAGATGGTGAACATAAATTGTTCTATGAGACATAATTATCTACTAAATTTGAAAGCATGCAATTTACTTTCATTAAAATAAGCTGGAGCAAATCTGTTTGATATTTTAAGAACCTGCGTATAATTTGATCATAGCCTGTATAGACTGTTGAACCTGAACATGGAGAACTGAAGGATTATTTTTTTTAGAAATATAATTATTCTTTTCTGCTACAAAATCGTAATACAATACTTTACTGACAAAAGTGTCTCCTTGAGTATATTATGCGCTAATCATAAGGATTATGGCACATGTACCCACATATCACAATTTCACTACACAATTTGGATGCTTTAGATTGTTTTGTTTTTTGTAGCACCGGAGAACAAAGCCAGGGTA